>NW_021025450.1:194364-222991 GCF_004153795.1 Camellia sinensis | reverse complement strand
CCAATTTTAGCTTAGATGTGTTGATGTTTGAGCTCATAAGTCAATTCTTTTAATTCCCTTTCAAGTCTCCCCAATTCTCAAGCTTAGAGTCAAATCTTCCTACTCCCTCTCTTACTCTCACGTTTTGCCACCAAGGATGAAGATATGAGAGTGTAAAATGTGAATGAGGGTCCATTAATGCTTTATATAGGCTAAATTAATGGTTTAATTAAATGGTTGATCAAATTACTCAATTAGACATAAATTATTCTAATTAAATCGTTCCGAATAAACTTTCAATTGAACCTTCCATAAAATTCTAAAAATTCTAACTAACACATAATTCAAGTCAATTTCACGATTAGAAGTCGATAAGGTCTTCAATTCACGGAACAGAACGACAAACAGATATTGCTACAATGGACTGATAAAAACACAAATAATGTCGTACACATATGCAAATAAATGCAGAATTTCATCTTAATTCTTCTTAGGAATAATTAATCATGGATTAAAAGCTAATCACAGGTCGGGGTTGTTGCAGTCTTCCCCCATCAAAGAGTTTGGTCCTCCAAACTTGGATTATCTTCATTTTGGAAGAATATCGGATCCAAAGGAAATAATTCAAGGTATCTCCTCATCATATCTTCCTCTGTTTCCCAAGTTGCATAGGTCCCTCCGTGGTTTTGCCAATCAACCTTCACCAATGGGATTTCTTTGTTCCTTAGTCTTTTGATTCGGCGATTAACAATCTATATTGGCCTCTCCTCATAGGTGTAATCATCTTTCAAAAGCACATGTGTTGGTTCAATGACATGTAACGGATCTCGTAGATAATCCCGAAGCATAGAGACATGGAAAGCATTATGCATATGTTCCATGACTGACGATAAGGCTATCCAATACGATACTGGGTTGATTTTCTCAAGGATTTCGTATGGACCAACATATCTCAGTGCCAATTTGCCTTTTACTCCAAACCGCATCTGGCCTTTCATTGGAGTTACTTTGATAAACACATGATCCCCGACTTCATATTCCCTATCTCTTATTCGGACATCCACATAACTCTTTCGGCAACTTTGTGCAGTTTTCAGTCTTTATTGAATCAATTTTACATTTTCGGTTATTTTTTGCACAAGTTCCGGTCCCAATAAAGGTCTGTCACCTACTTTAGCCCAACATATCTGTGAACAACACTTTCTACCATACAAAGCTTCATAGGGAGCCATCCTAATACTTGAATGATAGCTGTTGTTGTATATGAACTCAGCCAAAGGGAGGTAAGTCTCCTAATTCCCTTGAAAGTCCAACACACACATACGTAGCATATCTTCCAAAGTTTGATTGGTTCATTCTGTTTAGCCATCTGTTTGTGGGTGATAAACACTGCTTAACTTCAATTCAGTCTCCAAAGCCTGTTGTAAACTTTGCCAAAACCTTGATGTGAACTTTGAATCTCTATCAGATACAATGGATACTGGCACACCATGTAGCCTCACAATCTCATTCATATAAACATTGGCCAATTTGTCCGCATTGTAAATAGATTTAACAGGCAGAAAATGGGCAGACTTAGTTAAACGATCAACAATAACCCAAATAGTATCCATACCTCGGGAGGAGCGAGGCAGTCCAATAATAAAATCCATAGTAATATGCTCTCATTTTCATTCCGGTATTAAAAGCGGTTGACGCAATCCAGCAAGTCATTAATGTTTGGCTTTAACTTGTTGGCAATGCAAACATTTAGCCACAAAATCAGCAATACATTTCTTCATTCCTGGCCACCAGAAGTTCTGTTTCAAGTCATGATGCATCTTTGTATTTCCTGGGTGCATAGCAAATTTTGAATTGTGAGCTTCAGTCATGATGCATTTCCTCAAGTCAAAACAATCTGGCACACAAAGGCGATTTTGAAATTTCAACACATCATTGTCAAACACAAATCCCAGTCTCGGTTTTGAGTCAATCTCATCAACAATTTTCCTCAAAAACTCATCTTCACGTTGTTTCTCTTTAATTTCTTCAATGATTGCAGGTTGGGCAGAAATGGCAATCAAGATCCCGCTTTGTTCACGTAACACAATTTCAATTTCATTTTTATCCAAGTCACACAATAACTCTCTCCGACCGGTGAGCAAACATGACAAATTCTTAATAGATTTTCGGCTCAATGCACCTGTAATGGTATCTGCCTTCCCTGGATGATACAGAATTTGCAAATCATAGTCCTTGATCAATTCTAACCATCTCCTCTGTCTCATGTTTAGCTCTTTTTTGGGTGAAAAATTATTTTAAACTTTTATGATTTGTGTATACTTCACAAGTTACTCCATACAGATGATGGCGCCAAATTTGTAAAGCAAATAGCACAGCGGCTAATTCAAGGTCATGGGTTAGATAGTTTTTTTTTATGAGGGCGAAGTTGATGAGAAGCATAAGCAATCACTTTTCCATTTTGCATCAACATACACCTCAAACCTTTGTAGAAAGCATCACTGTAAATTTGAAACCTATCAGTACCATTAAGCAAAGTCAAAATTGGTGCAGTTACTAACCTGGTTTTTAGCTCTTGGAAAGTAGTCTCTCTTTGATCAGTCCAGTCGAATGGTGTAGCTTTCTGTGTCAATTGAGTGAGTGGCAAAACAAGTTTGGAAAAATCTTGGACAAATCTGTGATAATTGCCTGCAAGTCCTAGAAAACTTCAAAGTTCTATTATATTCGTCGGTCTAGACCAGTTCACAATAGCTTCAATTTTTTGTGAGTCAATGGAGATACCATCCTTGTTAATTACATACCCCAAAAATGCCACACTGTCAAGCCAAAATTTGCATTTGGAAAATTTTGCATATATCTTCTTTTCTCTCAGAATCTATAAAGCAATTTTTAGGTGATTTTCATGTTCTTCCTTGATTTTTGAATAAATCAATATATCATCGATGAACACAAGAATAAACTCATCAAGGAATTATTTGAACATTCTATTTATTAAGTCCATGAATGTTGTAGGTGCATTAGTTACCCCAAATGGCATGACTAAGAATTCATAGTGTCCGTATCTAGTTCGAAAAGCGATTTTCTCAATGTCTTCTGCTTTCACCTTTAGTTGATGATATCCAGATCTAAGGTCTATCTTAGAGAGCACTTGTGCTCCTTGAAGTTAATCAAACAGGTCATCTATTTAGGATAATGGGTACTTGTTCTTGATAGTTACTTTGTTCAGCTCACGGTAGTCAATACATAACCTCAAAGACCTGTCTTTCTTTTTGACAAATAACACCGGAGCACCCAAGGTGAAGTGCTCGGGCGGATAAACTTCTTGTTTAATAGCTCTTGGAGTTGAGTTTTTAATTCCTTCAGTTCAAAAGTGGACATTCTATATGAGGTTTTGAAAATTGGTTGTATCCCGAGTACTACATCAATGGTGATCTCAATTTTCCTATCAATTAATTCCCCAGGTAGGTCAATAGGAAACACATCAGGAAATTCACGGACTATAGGTATCGTTTCTACATTAGCACTATTCGAAGACTTGGTCAACACACAATACAAGTAGCCCCGATAACCTTTTCTTAACAATTTCCTGACTCTCATAAATGAAATCAAGTATGGCAGAGGAACTACCCCATTACCAGTAAAAACAAACTCAAGCATACTAGGTGGTCTGAACACAACAGATTTATTTGCACAATCAATGGTGGCGTAGTATTTAGTCAACCAATCCATACCCAGAATACAATCAAAATGATCAATGCTCAAGGGCAACAAATCAGCATACAATGTCATATTACCAATCATAATATCACATGCCAGATAGACATAAGCACATATCATAGAACCCCCAGATGGTGTAGACACAGATAACAGTTCATAGGTTCTAATGGTCTAGTAAATTTCTAAGAAAAAGCATGCGACACAAATGAATGGGTGGAGCCAAATCAATCAGTGCATAGGCATTCTGAGCACAGCTAGAGATTATACCTAACACTACTGACTAAGTATTCTATACATCCCCAGGTATTAATGCAAAAACTCGGCCTTGTCTCAAAGTTTCTCCTCTAGTATTGGCCTTCGCATTGGCTCTTGGTGCAGGAGTAGATCCGGATGAGCTTGTCGCAGGATGGGTAGTCATGTCAAGTCTCATCAGGCAATATCTAATCATATGGCCTGTCTTGCCGCATCGAAAACAAGCACCAGATGCACGGTAGCACATGCCCCTATGTTTCCTTCCACATTCTGGACAAACCAGCATAGACCCACTGCTTTGGCTTGAGCCACTTGACGATACAGTATTTTGCTTCTTCGGAAATGATCTGCCTTTCTTGAAATTGAATCTAGTCCTTTTACCTCTCCGTTCAGTTGTTGGAGTTGTAGCTTCTTTTTTGGCTACTAGTATGGCCTTTACCATCAATGACCTATCATGCACTTCCACATAAGTAGGCAATTTTAATACACCCACTCGATCATACATGTCCAGTTCTAAGCCCCCTTCAAATTTCTGAGCCTTCTTATAATCTGTATCGACCATATGAGGGGCAAATCTGGCCAACTCAGTAAACTTAGCCTCATACTCGGCTACGGACCATCTGCCTTGCTTCAATTCTAGGAATTCAAAAAAATTTCAGTCTCTAAAGCATTGAGGAAAGTACTTGTTATAGAAGATCTAATTGAATTGAGCCTAGGTCATATTCCCGTTACTATTTCGGGTCAATAACCACCATCGCCGAGCTTCATCTTTAAGAGTGTAGGTGGCCAATAAAACCTTCTGAGTCTCAGTACAGGGAAACACTTCAAACAACTTTTCCATTTCTAGTAACCATGTCTCCGCTTTCAACGATTCAATACCACCCAAGAAAGTTGGCGGTTTCATCTTCATGAATTTCTGCGTTAGGTTGATAATGTCATTATTATTCAATTCAACTTGAACCAGAGGGGGCAGAGGAGGCATCGATTGTTGTCTTTGTTGCTATGCTATTGCTTTAGTTAGAGCGGTAATCATTTGTTCCATTCGGCTCATGCGAGCCTCTGAGGATTCACTTGTATCATTTCTTCTTGCATTCTCCATTAGCTATAGGTAAACATAACAATAATAAACATAGGCAAGTAAACCCTTCCATAATGTTCAGAATATTCAGTTTTAGGTCATTTGTTTCATATATGTGAGGTTAAGTTGAATTCATGTTCAATTCCAGTTGTCACAGCAATCAACTCACACACTCACACATGCACATGAATGTCCCTACTTTTTTTCTAGGACATCATATATATAGCGATCCTGGTCTATCCTCTCTTTATTTATTGTATTCCTGACTCGGTTCCGTGGATGTGTTGTTGTCTCATTCTCATTTGAATCCTTTACTCCTTGTATTTGAGTCTTCGGTTGTGTTGGGCAGAATTGGAACAGGTTGGTTGTGCTTTGAAACCATAGGTTGATGCCTAGAATTTGGCCTTCACGCTCGAGTAGGGATTTTGACGCTCGAGCGTGCCCTTCGTTGTTGCTTCTCTACTCGAGTGGGCGTTTTCACGCTCAAGCGTGAATTTCCTTCTCCCAGTATTTTCTCTGCAGGTCTTCGGACGCTGGAGCGGGAGTTTTGACGCTCGAGTGTAAAACTTTATTTTTTGTTCCTCCGCTCGAGCGAGGAGTTTGACGCTCGAGCGGTGACCATGTCTGCAAAACTTCTGCAGGTGTGCAATCGACGCTCGAGCGGCACTTTTGATGCTCGAGCGTAAGTCTGTGTTTGATGCTCGAGCGGGTGTTTCCACGCTCGAGCGAGGCGACTTTTATATAACTTCGGGATTTCACTTTTTGGATCACTTTTTCAACACTCATTCTCTCTCTTACTTTTCCAAACTCAGATTTGAGAGCTTCTCCCTCTAAAACCTTACCTTCTCTCTAGGGATTGATCTAGTAGGAGTTATTTCCTCACCTTGGGCCTTTGTAAAAGTTGTGGGAATTGTTGAGGGCTACATTTGGATCTGAAAAGTTTGGAGTTTGGAGCATTTTCGATTTCTTCATCTTCTTTGTTTGAGCTCTAACTTCGAGGTAGGGATATCCCACTCCATCTTATGAGCTTTGTCTTTAAATTTTGACATTTTGATATGTTGGGGGTTGTTGGGTAATTTTTGAGAAGGTTTTGGGGTCTTTGTGTAATTTTCAAAAGATGGGGTTTCAAACATATAAACCTTTATGTATGTAATACATTGGAAGATGGACTTTGTGTTGGATTATTGATGGAAAATGGAACCTTATGGTTGGTATTGTAAATATGGGAAGAAGCCCTAATTGTTATGATAAATTAATTCGTATAATTAATTTAGGGAAATGAGAAATTGAATAGGAAATATTCAAATTGGAAAGGTACAGGATCAAAGAGTGTAGTTGGATTAACTTATCACTCACTTAGACAAAATGTTGATATTTTATCCATTTGGTGCATTTATTTTCTGTTTAGAAATAACTGCTCTGGGCTATCGGTGGAGGATAGTCTTGATTGTTACAGACAATGCATGATGATTAGGCAAACTAAAACTAATCAATTGGGTATGCTATTGAATACAGCGGTTGGTATAATACATCAAATTTTTGTATTGATTGATTGAACTTGTATATGATAATTGTTTACATACATTGTATTGTGTGGGAGGAGATGGGGGATGTACTCCACGGTTTATTGGAAGATGGGGGATGGACCTCTAAATCGGAATTTGTTTGAGATTGATACAGCACTAAAATGTGTATCATTTGTGAAGTATGGAAGTATTTGTTTGATTTGATATAGCACTAAAATGAATATCATTATCATTTGTGAAGTATGGAAGTGTTTGTTTGATTTGATATAGCACTAAAATGTATATCATTATTATTTGTGAAGTATGAAAGTGTTTGTTTGATTTGATATAGCACTAAAATGTATATCATTATCATTTGTGAAGTATGAAAATGTTTTTGTTAACTCTGATACAGCACCAAAAAGGGTATCCATTATGAATTTCGAAAGTATTTTAGTGATGAGTTATCATCTCATTAAATTATGTGGCCTGACTCTGAGCCTTGTTTTCAAACTTAAAGGTGGATAAGAAATGGAAAATAAATTGTATTATGGACATGATTGTCATAAAACTCTAATATGGTATGCGTTGGAATATAAGTGTGGACCATCTATCTAATGCTATTGTTTTAGTCATTGTTTATAGTTGGTTTAGTGTATTTCTACTGGGCTGTGGCTCACCCTATATGGGACTTCATTTTCAGGTACCGATGGTATGCCACCTCCAAGAACATAGCTTGGGAGGCTAGAGGCAAACAAACTATTTTGTTGTTTTGTTTTCTTTGGATGTATTTCATGTAAATTCAAGCCAAGGGCTTAATATGTATTTGAGTTAGTACTCTCTTTTTGTAACCAAGTGTTGACTTGGAAAGTTGTAAGCCTATAGGGTAGTTACCTTTGTTGTCAACGTGTAATGCATTTTATAAGGATACTCTAATGATTGTAATATAATATTTCTTTCATGTAACTTGACTGTATAATTATTTTGAGGGCGTTACAATATAGCTCATATGAACTCATGTGTGCGGTAAGACGTGTGCTCTGATACCACTCTGTCATGACCAAAACCCACTCCTATAGGTTTAGCATCATAACCGGCCAGTAATCCTTGGATTACAAAAGGCCTCTTGACAGAATAATATATAAATAGGGCTACAGAAGCAAATATAGAAAATATACAATGTCCATAGAGCTGTGTTAACGTATGTGAGACAAAAAACTTTAAAACAACCTATATATATATATATATATATATATATGACATTACAAATACGATAGTCTTACGTCACCCATTTACACAGATAAAGTCAAAAGGAAACTTAGCCCAAGGTACAGATAAACAGAACAAAACCAAATAAAGCCTTGACATGGACCTCTCAAAAGGAACCTCCTCGGGAGGAACGGCGATTGGCTGACAAAAGAGAATCTTAGGCCGTCAACTCTGGACTTGGTCACGTGCCTAATCACCTACATACATACATAATATAAATAGTGAGTGGGAGCCCAGTGAATAATAACAAAGTAAAGGGTTTAAATGAACGATCTCCCTAATAGATTCAAAAATCAAAATTCATATAAAAAACAGATATATGATCGTATTCTTTTTCAAACTTCATACGGAAATCAAAATTCATGCTTAATCATACATGGTACATCCATTAGCATTATCTTGCTTGTTAGTTCCATAAGGAACCTCCGGTACTGGGAACTTGTAATATACTTGAGCCATGATATTGTTACCCTCGAGCAAAGGCCATAAGACCATGGTATTATTACTCCCAAGAAAGGGCCTTGCTTAAAAAGGCACGGTATTGTTACCCTCAGGCAAGGGCCTTGTGCTAAGGATACAACGAATATATTTTAGAAATTTGGACAATCATTCATTCATACAAAACATCGCATTTAAGAAAACTAATCATTTCATAGCATCAGGAAATAATTGAAGTTAAACACAACTTTACAGAGTTATTACTCACAGATGGCTCCACTTGCAGAACAAACAAATTAGATAACTTGTGGCGCGTGACCTACACACACACAGCAGAAACACATAATGAAACACACACTTGGTTAATACTTAACTTATTTCGTTTCATTCTTAGTGTGTTTCTAAGTCTTAGCCTCTTATTGAGTCTTAAACATGGCCTAGGATGCAATGTGAATGCCAAAATGTACTTTGGGACTCTTAACCAAACTTGATGAAAACAGGGGTCACGCTTGAGCTCAATTTCCCTTGCTTGAGAAGACATGTAAACATGTGAGGAGCCTCTCGAGCGCAGATTCCCTTGCTCGAGCGGTCTACAAACTTTGAAAAAGTACTAGTTGTATAAAATCTCCGCTCCATGGTGTAGACACCCCATTTTTGACCGTCTTCAAGACTTGGACGTCACCGTTTGAACACTCGGTGATCATCCTTATTCATGTTCGTCTTGAGTTCCCGGAGGTCTTGGCTATGCGCCCTGCCTCAGGATCTCTTGACTCGAATGTTTTGTGTCTGTTTTTGCACCAAACACTTGTGTTTTGCTTTGGAGGGCAGGGAATGGCTTGTGAGACATCCCTACACTCCACCGGCCATGGCTTGAGGCCACCGGCTGTGTTTTGTTGTCACCAGCCAAATATTTGGCCGACCGACACTCTAGATGGTCGACCGGCCATCTATTTTGGTCAAATTGCATTTTTGGCTGGCCGATCACTGTTTATCTGCTTTTGCAGATATTTTTATGCCAGCTGTGCTACCTGGCATACACTCTGCTCCCCTCCATACACGTGTATGGAGGGATTTCCCTCTTGTCTAGCTTGCTTTGGAAGCTTGACAAGAGGGATTGTCTATAAAGAGGGGCCTCTTCTCCCTCTTTTAGGTTGGACAAGATTTTGATAGAGAGCTCTGGTTTTAGGGTTTGAGTTGTGTATCTATCCTATATCTATATCTCTCCCTCTCTCTTGAGCTTAGTGTGTGTGTTTAGCCTCATTATTGCACACAAACACCTAGTCTTACACCTTTTCTTGATTGCTGAGGGGCCAGAGGTCTTTTTTTGAAGTTTTTAGACTGGTTTGGAGCCAAAGAAGCAGCTGGAGTGCTGTTCTTGAAAGAGGTCTTCAAGGGTAAGGACTTTACCTTTAAATACCCCATTTTTGCATAGCTTTTTTAACTATCTTGCAACTGTTTTTAGGCTTTGCATATAACATATAAAAGTTCTGTTTTTGAGTCCTTTAAATAGTTGTTTAAGAGTGTTTTGAGCTTTGAGGTTGTTTGACCCCTCTTAAGGCTTGTTTGGCCTTTGTTTTGTGCTATTTTGGTGAGCTCTGAGACCATTGTGTTTGGGCCTCCTCACCACTGGAATCTTGAGGGATTTCAGTGAGGAGGATGGTGCCTTGAGGTCCTAGGAAGGAGAGGGCCATCCCCTCTCCTTGTTGTCCTTGAAAAGGGCCATTTTTTCCTCTTGAGGGAGCATCTAGTTTAAGTGTGTGTTGACCATGCCTTGACTGATATTTATGCTTATTTTTCAATGAAATAGCATGTTGAGTTGTTTTGGACACACCTTGCATGCTTTGCATACATGTCTTGTAATGCCATCATTTAGCCTTAACATGCATCTAGGCTTTGACCCTTGTTCAAGCATGTTTTAGGCCCTTCTTTGTGAAGCTTTTGTACTTTTTTTTCCATGCTTAAGGTCTTCCTTTAGTTGTTTTGGTCGACCATGGCATGCATTGCATAGCCCCTTTACATTGTTTAGCTTGTAGGCTTTAAATGTGTGAAGTGTTGAGCATGCATTGTTTGATTTATTTCAGTGGTTTGACACCACTTATAGCATCATTTCAGTCCTCATGACATGCTTGCATGCTTGCCTTTGATGCCTTTTTGATGCCTTATGAGGTTGTGCCTTATGCTCCATGTTTGGTCATTGTGCATGCCCTTGAATTTAAGTCATTTAGATGCCATCTAAGTGGTCTTTAGGCTTTGTTTTAATATGCTAAAACTCTGTTTTTGGTCATTTAATTCATGCCATGTTTGGTTTTGCTAAGGGTAGTTCAATACCTCCTTAGCTTGCCTTGAGTTTTGGACCTCTAATTGCATGCTTATGCTTGTCTTGTTGGCTTGGTTTGGCACCATTTTCACATGATTTTTAGAGCTTATGTTGCATGTCATTAGTCCATGTTTTTGTGCTTACAAGTTGTCTTCATATGCTTAATTGTTGGACCATATTTGCATGCATGCGTGTGTGTGTGTTGGACCTCACTTCCATAGTATTGGCCACTGATTTTGGCAAACTTGCAAGCTACCCATGTTAGTTTAAGCCCACCCCTTTGCATGTTGTTGTATGTCCACCTTGTATGTTGTTGCATATTTGTGTGTTGTTGCATGATTGAATGAAGTCATATGCTTGCTTGCATGCTCGAACACCCACATTGTGCTTTGCATACTTGTTAGTTGCATTGTCTCATGCCCTATGTCTTGCATGACCATTGTATGCCTTGTATGCTTCTTAGCATTGTCCATGTTGCATACTAGTCGATATGCTTAGGATTGCATTGCATTGGCATGCATGCTTCGTCTCTTGAATTGCTTGTGATAGAGGTTGAGTTCAATTTGCTTAATTATGTGCATTGCATTTCATATCAATATGCACACTTGATTCTTTGGGCCATCATGCATGGAAATGCGTGATTGGTGGCCCGAGAATCGAGGCCCATCCTCCTTTGAGTCATAAATATGATAAAGAATGTGGTTGGTGCATACATTGCTTGAAATGCATTGCCATGCCAAGTTCTGTCCTCTGCTGCTGTCAAACCAGTTTTTTGCAGGAAGTTTTGGTCGGCTGGCCATCTTAAGTGCCGACCGGCCATCCATTGTTGGCCGATGGATTATTTTGTGGTCGCTGACCATCATACATGGCCGGTGACTATTCCTCACGGTCGGTGGTGCTCCACAGCACTCAGAGAAGCAACCCTGGGACTTGTGCAGTCTTCAGAGAAGCAGAATAGTCAAAGCAGAGGCAGCTTGTACATGGCAGTGACATCCGAGCGGAATTGAGCACGCATCGCATTAGACCCTCTTCCCGAGGCCGTTTATTGCTTAAATTAGATTAATTAATTAGGTGGTCTGTAATATTTAATTAGCTTGTTAGTTAGTTAAATTGTATTATTCTTTCGGTCCCTCCGAGTGAGGGCTAACTTGTAATAAGTGTGGGTGCGTGTGTGCATGTCTTCCAACCCCCACTTCTTTCTCCCTTTTACTTATCTGCTTTTGATGGTTTAGTATTAGGTCAATTTTGATTTAGCATACCTTATGCTATGCATGCGTGCATCCATACATTTGTCTTTCATGCACCGGCTCGACGCATCATACTAACTGCATTGTATTTCAATTTCCAAGTTGAATACGTGTTAGTTGTAGCATCATCATATGTCATCCATAGATTAGCCGAGCCTATTGTAGCTGATCTTGCATGTGTTGCATTAGCCATCTTAACATGAACTAGGATCATCATATGATTACTAACTAGTTTCTGTTTTGGCTTGGAGTACTCGGTGAGCATTTATTTTAGCATCCTTGCATGCGTGTGAGTGTTGCCATGACAGCATGCTTACCATGAGGCTACTTGCTTATGTGATATAACTGCTTGAATGCCTGTGGGTGGAGTTGAATTACCTAAATTGGAATAATGTATTTCAAACTGTGAGTTTTAAGCCCACTAGATAGTGGCAAAAACCATCTTTTCTAAAGCCCACTTGAGGGTGGCAAAACTTGCATTTTTAGCCTACTTGCGAGTAGCAAACCATTTTCAAAACAAACATGCAATGTTTTTTTCCAATTTTAGGCGATTGTGTCTATACTTGTTGTGTGCGCATAACATAGTAAATCTAGCGTAATAACGGAATAAGAACACATAACGTTTTTCAAAATTGGATATCACGGTTAGTAGAGGCCGATCTTCGGATCGGGCGAGAGGGGGTGCTCATAGCTGACCTTCCCCGATCGTACCCAAGCTCCCGAGCCGAGACAACTCCGGTGATGACGGACATGTGGCCTTCGGCACCGAGTCAGGGTTTCCTAAATTCCCCCATAAAAAATATTTAGGTGGCGACTCTGTATCTGGCAAAGCAGTCCATGTTTGGCACTTCTTTCAAAATCTGTTTTTCTCAAAACAATTTGCCGGATTTGGACTCTTTGGTTCAGATTTAGAACCGTGACAATTTGAAAGTCCGAACTGTAGTGAACCCAATATGAACAGAATGGGACTCATCCTCCCGGGGCGTTCGGGGACGTCTAGAGTTTCTGGCGACTCCGCTGGGGATTTTAGAGAGCTTGACTCGAACTCATGATATCCTGTTTTGATTTCATTTATGTGTCTCTCTGCGTTGCATGTGCATTGGTGCGCCTAGGACACCGTGTTTGCCATCTGCCATTCTTGAACGGTTTGCTGGAGGCTTGACTTTGTCAAAGCATGCCATAAGGCTGACCGGTTGTAGGCTCTAACAGTATGGGAACACAAACCCTGGTTTTACCGGGGCACCCTTTTCGACCATTCTACCTAGTGCATATCGGAATCCATAGTGACCATTCCAAATTAGGACAGGTTGCTTACCCGATCGTAGGTTGTTTGAAACCGCTGCGTGCGTAGTGAAACCCTAGCTCCTGACAAAATAGGACAGGGAAACCCTACCCCAACATAGGGGTGTTTTGGTTCTCACTTGCTTGCTATGTGCTTTTGGGGTGTGTCCCTACAGGAATGCACGTAACAGTTTGCAAGTTTGGGTATTAGGCCTGCGGGCACCAGTATCTGGGAATTAGTTTTACCTGAGGGTATCAGTTTACAGGCGGACTTTTGGGCAGAATTCAGTGGAGAACACAGTTATTCTGCTGCTCATATCTGTTTTGGTGAAATTAGGCTGAGATGCTGCATGTTTTCTCTTTTGCTAGGTAGTCTTGAAACCATAGCTTCAGAAGGCTCCGATATCCCTCGAGGTTCATCGGACTTGTGCTGATAGACTTTGTCAGGTCAGAGATTCAGTTCAAGGGCAAATCAGTGTTCCTCCGCCAGAGGCAGGGTAAAGGGGCCAGTCAGGCACAGATCACCAGTTCAGCAGTTACCAGATCAATGGCCCTTATCCACCCCACCAGTGAATAGTCAGGCTGAGGCCTCAGTTTTTATCAATTTTTAGTCACCCCACCAGTCAGTCAGCTGGAACAGCAGAACATGGCAGGGATGGAGGAAATGATGCGTCAACTCTAAGAAAGTATGAAACTCATGCAGCAAGACGCTGCCCGCCAGACGGAATTTGCCAAACAGCAGGCTGCAATCATGGCTCAACAGACAGAGTTAATTATACGGCTACAGCAGCAAACCGGAGCATCTGCTTCGCACCAAGCCCCTCTCTCACCAGGAGTCCCAGCACCCGAGGAGGCACCAAATGGCCAGGGATATACGGACATTCCGACAGGATTGGCTTCGCCCCCAATCCTACCCCAATTACCCAAAACACCCACTAACCTGCCGGATTCTCCCTTTGAGTCCGAGGTGGACCCCATAGCATTGAAGGTGAGCAAGCTTGAAAAACTGTTCAAGAAATCTCAGGGCATCAGGTCCTTCCCGGACATTGAAGATGGATATACCAATGCGGTTGTGACGCTGCCAGACCGCTTTAAAATGCCACATATCGACCGCTTTGATGGATCTGGGGATCCCCTGGTGCATCTACGGTTGTTCTCAGATATACCGCAGCCGATGGGCCTCACCAGACTGCAGAAACTTTCATTGTTCGGCCGGACCCTGTCAGGTGTGGCCGCTATCTGGTATGCAAAATTAGAAGACGATGTCAAACGAAACTGGGATGAGATGGCCGAGGCCTTCGTTGCACAGTATTCCTATAACACGCAAATCGAGGTCATAACCCGTGATCTTGAGACAACAAGGCAAGAGCCTAAGGAGAGTTTTTCTGATGTCGTAGCCCGCTGGAGGGCCAAGGCCTCAATGATGACCCTTAGGCCCACTGACAAAGATCAAATTCGGATGATTGTGCGCAATCTCCAACCCAAGCTTATGCAGAAAATGATCGTTCTGTCCTTCCCCACCTTTTCAGACTAACATGAGATGGGAGTACAAATCGAGGACGCTATAAAGCAGGGCCTTCTTGGCCAGGAGAAAGAGCAGCCCAGGAGGGCATTTTCCCGCAGTTCAAATGCGACCACCAGTGGTGATGCAGCTGCAAGATCTTCTGAAGTGGGCATGGTTACCACCTCCGCATCAAAAACAGCTACCCCATTCACCGGTGCGTCCGGAAGTAGCTCACAAGAAACCAAATATCCACCTTGAGTCAAGAGGGTTTTTACCGCACTTTATAAGCCTTTGTCAAAGGCTCTAGAGGTCTTACTCCGGAAAGGACATTTGAAACCGTTGAAACAATGACCCCTACCCGATCCTATCCCTGCAAAGCATGACTAGACTAAATATTGTGCCTACCATCAATAACCCGGTCATGACACCGACAGTTGTTTTCGTCTGCACCATGATGTACAAGATCTGTTTGACAACGGGGCCATTGCCGCACCAGGTCCTGCAAAGTCTATCGGCACTTGATCAGTGAACTTGTGGGGGATAATGTGATTATGTGATCGAGGAATTAACCAACTGCGGGTGGCGCTCGATTTACTCCAGATGTGGCGTGTGGCACGCACCGTTTTGAGCATTTGTGAATGCTAGTTTTTGTATTTTCTGACTTGGGTGTTGAGTCAGTTCTGTGGTTTTGCTTTGAGTCTGTCTCTTTGTTTTGAGTCAGTCTTTTTGATTAAGGGTCTATCTTGTTGCATCGAGTCGGTCGTGTTTTGTTGGAGTTTGGTGATTTCAGGGGTGTTACCTCGGACATCACTTGCTTGTTTTGTGTTTGTCTTTTCATTTTCTTTTGAGTCTGTTTCTGCCAGGGGGCCAGTTGCGCCAACAGATTTTGAATGAAACAACAATGATTTTCACACTCTTGTGTTTGCTTCTGCTTTGCGCCAGTTATGCCAGAAAGTTTGAATGAAGCGGCAGTACTTTTCACCTGCTCTTCTGTGCTTTGAAATTGTTGCGTTGACCTACGCTTTTCAAAATTTTTTCTAACACTGCGGTGAAAACAAAGAGGAAGGAATTCCTCGGGTTTTGCAAAAATTTGATCAATTAAGAGAAAGAGAGGCGTGCTAAGCCCTTAATGAATGAGATCATGTTTGTTAATGTGAGTACTGAGAAGGACCCTAGCTTGATCCAGATTGGTTCTACATTGTCTTCAGCGCGAGCGATTTGTCGCTTTCTTAAAAAATTTCAAAAAATATTTTGCGCGGTCCTACGAAGACTTGTGTGGAATCGCTCTTGAGATTGTGCAGCTTAGGATCGCTCTCGACCTCGAGACTCGACCCCTTGCTTTTGAACCTTGAACTTCGATTCAGAATTTTCAACGGTCAACCACCATGTAAAGCCTGTGTGGTCGGATCAGAAGTAGCCCTCGAACCAGGGGCAAGAAAGTCAACGGAAGCTTGCGAAGCTAGATCAAAAGCCCTCGAACTAGAGGCAAAAATGTCAGATGTGCTCGAAGAGTCAAAAAAATTGAGATGTTTCTCAAGCTAACAAAGATCAGCAAGAATGCCAAATCCCAGAAGGGAGGAAATAAGAAAGTATTGCTGAAGGGTAACTGAGTTCCTACCCACAACACTAGGGGTAGATTCAACCCCCCTTTTGGATGGACTCCTGCATCGTCAGCAAACAGCAACCATTCTCCTGAAGGGTAACTGAGTTCCTACCCATAACACTAGGGGCAGATTCAACCCCTCTTTTGGATGGACTCCTGCATCGTCAGCAAACAGCAACCATTCTCCTGGATTCAGATGACTTCAAGATCTCAAAACCATTTGACATGGACAAAGCTACACTTTTACCCTTGAGAGGCTCGCTGGGCCGAAAACCCAAAAGGGCGACCCAGGCAAAAGTTAGAGCAAAGAAAAGAACAAAAAAAAAGAAAAAAAAAGGAAATAAATGAAAAGAATTGAAAAGAAAAGAAGAACAAAGCTCGCAAGGTTGAAAACCCGGAAGGGCGGCCTTGGCAAAAGTTAGAGCATAAAAGGAGAGGTTAATACCCGAGTGTACCTTAGCCCCGAACTACATAAGGCTTGATTCCCATCTTTGGGATACATAGGCAACTTCATTCTGAAGTCTCCCCGTAAAACACTTCAAATTGATTGCGCCAATGCAGAGCCTGGTTGTGTTCGTCGCTCTGAGGACTACCATACAATGCGCTGCGGTGTCGTTCAAACAAGGGGCAACTTTCCGTTGCCATTAAATGCGCTGCGGTGCCGTTCAAACAAGGGGCAACTTTCCGTTGCCATTCAATGTGCTGCAGTGCCATTCAAACAAGGGGCAACTTTCCGTTGCCATGCAGCTCCCCTCAAGCAAGGGGCAATTTTCCTTCGAATCTGAGGTTGTGCATCTCGAGAGTGGGTTCTATGCTCATTGAGCAGTGGCCGTTTGCAAAAACAGTTTTGAGAATTTTTACTTAGGTTGACTAATTCTCTAAAAAATTATTCCACTTTTTCAAAACTGGACCATTTCTGGGACCCAAAAAAGGAAAATCTTCAGTGCTCATAGCCTGACTTGCATGATTTTAAATCAGAAAATCGAACAAGCATGTTAATCTAACTCTCATGTTGGTCAAAATTGTTTTAACAGAAAGCCAAAAACAAAAAATGGTCAAAATGATGAACTAGGGGCACAGTTGAGTCAGGTGTTTCTGTCTTTTCCTCATTGTCAACACACTTGCTAGAAAGGGCACCATACTTGTCAGAAAGGGCACCCTATTTGCCAAGAAGGGCACAACGGAAACTAATAGAAAAGGACTGAAAGCTCTCATATCCTCCGAGCAGCGAGGTATCAAGCCAAGTGCGAAGCACGAACTGGAATGGAGCAAGGTATCCCACTCCCTCATCTGGACAGATCTAACCACGTCCAAACTCCCCGGCAGAGCATTGACAGCCGATGTCAGCTGCAGATTTGCTACACGCTTAGTTGCAGCACAACCCCTCTGTGGGAGGAACTCACTAGCTGCGCACAGAAAAAGAAGAATCTAGCTGAGTGCTAGGGGCAAGAGCCCACAACTTTTTGTTTATCCATCAACCACCCTGGGGAGGGATGAAAATGAGAGATTAAAGAATAGAGAGATGTGCGCTGAGAGGAAAAGCGAGAAAAGGGTTTTGAGAGAAAAACCGAGCTTGAGGGCCGAGTGATGTGAGAATCACAAATGAGAAAGGGTGAGAAATAATACCCAGAGAAACAGGCTCCCTGTGCACGTCTGAGTGTCGTGTCTTTTTGTTTTATCTCGATTCTTGTCTTGAGTCGTTTTTGAGTGTCTGTGTTTATGTTTAGGTTGTTTACCTTTTGTTTTTCGTTGTTGAGTCGTAGTGTGCTGTGTTCAGTCATAGGCACAATACCCCGGTCAAGAACTCATCTCTCCATTTCAAAAATAAAATCGTTTTGCGCTCTGAGTGCCGTGCCGTTCTCCACATTTGTGCAAAATAGGATTCGTTCTTTCATAAAATCGCAGGGTTCAACCTAGGTCATGTTAGAACAGTAAAGCCAGGACCTATCTGAAGCTATATAGGTTCCAGACTACAAAGCAAAAGAAAAGAGGGAAAATGTCGGGTATCTGAGTTTGTTTCAACTTCAGTAAGTTCCGAGATTGTATTCCGGATGTACCTTTTCAGGTCTTGCCAATGCTCCGAAGTATGAGTGTGCCTTCACCTCAAGCTCAAGATCAAGCCTGCTTCAAGTCAGAATGGCGACCAAAAGTGCTCTCCTTGAATACCATTCCCTGCCAGAGGTATCTTGGCTGTGTTCGCAATGAGCTCCTAGGAGACCAATTGCGACAGTGGAAACTAGAGTTCGAATGGCTGTTGCCTAAAACGCAAAGGTTCGGGATTTCCGAGACTAAAGTCTGGTTTAAATACCCAGGGGTGTGTCCACGGCTTGAAATCTATATGGAAGCCCCATAGGTTGAGATAGCGTGTATGCACCTCAATTCTGGATACCGAACCAACCTAGTCTGTCACCCCGTTGGAGAATAGGGAAAGTTGTGAATATGATCAGGAAGAAAGGCGGCATCCAAAGTGTTCTACGCGTAGAACCCTTGTCAGTATTTCAGAGCCTTTGTACTGTAAGTTGAAGGTAAGTGTTCGAAGAGCATAGGGGAAGATCCCTATCGGAGCAGAGTGGTTCACCGCCACTCACCTCATGAGGTGCTTTCTAAAACGCTGTCTTGTCTATTTATTGCTTTTCTTAAGCATCATGTATTGTATTGCATTGTACCTATCAAGTTTCTTTCTCATTCATGCACGATAGTAGGCAACTTCACTCTGAATTCCAGCCGTAAAACACTTCGAATCTGACTGTGTCCATGTGATGGTTCTGGTCATCTTTGTCTTCTCTGTATCCGAGATTGTATGTACGGTTCATTCAAAGAAGTTCCGTTTAAGATCATTCATTTAGTGTATCAATCGCACTTCACTCATTTTGTGTATCAATCACACTTCACTTCATTCAATTAGTGTATCAATCACACTTCATTTATTTAGTGTATCAATCACACTCTCTTCACTTAGTGTATCAATCACTTCTTTCATTATGTGTATCTATCACATACATTTCGTTAGTTATCAATCACACTTCATTCATTAGTGTATCAATCACACTTCATTCATTTAGTATATCAATCATACTTTGTTCACTAAGTGCATCTATCACACTTCGTGTTCACCTGTAGTGTATCCATCACACTTGTTCACTAAGTGCATCTATCACACTTCGTGTTCACATTTAGTATAATCATACTATGCTCACATAGTGCGTCTATCACACTTTGTGTTCATTTTCAGTATATCTATCATACTCTGTTCACTAAGTGCATCTATCCACTTTGGTTCACCTTAGTGTATCCATCACACTTGTTCACATAGTGTATCTATCACACTTTGTGTTCATTTTTAGTATATCAATTATACTTTGTTCACAAGTGCATCTATCACACTTCGTGTTCACATTTAGTTATCAATCATACTCTGTTCACATAGTGCATCTATCACACTTCGTGTTCATCTTTTGTGTATCCATCAACACTTGTTCACTAAGTGCATCTATCACACTTTGTGTTCACCTTTAGTGTATCTATCACTCTGTTCACTAAGTGCATCTATCACACTTCGTGTTCACATTTAGTATATTAATCATACTTTGTTCACATAGTGCATCTATCACACTTTGTGTTCATTTTCAGTATATCTATCATACTCTGTTCACTTAGTGCATCTATCACACTTCGTGTTCACCTTTTGTGTATCCATCACACTTGTTCACAAGTGCATCTATCACACTTCGTGTTTCACCTTTAGTGTATCCATCACACTTGTTCACTAAGTGCATCTATCATACTTTGTGTTCACCTTTAGTGTATCTATCATACTCGTTCACTAAGTGCATCTATCACCTTCGTGTTCACATTTAGTTATATCAACATACTCTGTTCACTAAGTGCATCTATCACACTTTGTGTTCATTTTCAGTATATCATCATACTCTGTTCACTAAGTGCATCTATCACACTTCGTGTTCACTTTAGTATATCAATCATACTCTGTTCACAGTGCATCTATCACACCTTGTGTTCACCCTTTGTATATCTATCACACGTACTTACTCACTTTGTGTATCTATCACACGTTCGCTTTGTGTATCTATCACATGCACACTGTATTCGTGTGAGAATCGCAGTAATTCTCTTACACCCTTTCTGCATGTAATGTAGTTAGATTTGTGATGCCGCTTAAAACTGTCGCATGTTATGCTTCGTTACAGCTTTCTTTGCATGATCATAAGTTATGTTCGGCTCCTTACATTGTCAGTTGCATTTTGCCCCTGCTCCGGGCGCATATCTTTGTTGTCTTGCATGCTTGTCTAAGTCTTCGCCTTGTCAAAATGGTCGTCTTGGGCTTTGACATTCACTCCGTCATTCTTATGACTTTCGAGTTCTGTCAAGAGGGGCAACTGTAGACACCCCATTTTTGACCGTCCTCAAGATTGGAGTCACCGTTTGAACACTCGGTGATCATCCTTGTTCGTGTTCGTCTGAGTTCCCGGAGGTCTCGGCTTACGCGCCCTGCCTCAGGATCCTCGACTCGACTGTTTTGTGTCTGGTTTTGCACCAAACACTTGTGTTTTGCTTTGGAGGGCAGGGAATGGCTTGTAGACATCCCACACTCACCGGCCATGGCTTGGAGGCCACCGCTGTGTTTTGTGCCACCGCCAAATATTTGGCCGACTGACACTCTAGATGGTCGACCGGCCATCTATTTTGGTCAAATTGCATTTTTGGCTGGCCGATCACTGTTCATCTCTTTGCAGATATTTTTATGCCAGTCTGTGCTACGTAGCATACACTCTGCTCCCCTCCATACACGTGTATGGAGGGATTTCCCTCTTGTCTAGCTTGCTTTGGAAGCTTGACAAGAGATTGTCTATAAAGAGGGGCCTCTTCTCCCTCTTTTAAGGTTGGACAAATTTTGATAGAGACTCTGGTTTTAGGGTTTGAGTTGTGATCTATCCTATATCTATATCTCTCTCTCTTTGAGCTTAGTGTGTGTGTTTAGCCTCATTTTGCACACAAACACCTAGTCTTACACCTTTTCTTGATTGTGAGGGGCCATAGGTCTTTTCTTGAAGTTTTAGACTGGTTTGGAGCAAGAAGCAGCTGGAGTGCTGTTCTTGAAAGAGGTCTTCAAGGGTAAGGACTTTACCTTTAATACCTCATTTTTGCATAGCTTATTTACCTATCTTGAACTTTTTTAGGCTTTGCATATAATATATAAAATTTCTGTTTTTGAGTCCTTTAAATAGTGTGTTTGAGAGTGTTTTGAGCTTTGAGGTTGTTTGACCCCTCTTAAGCTTGTTTGGCCTTTGTTTTTTGTGCATTTTTGGTGAGCTCCGGGACCATTGTGTTTGGGCCTCCTCACCACTGAAATCTTGAGGGATTTCAGTGGTGAGGATGGTGCCTTGAGGTCCTAAAAAGAGAGGGCCACCCCTTCTCCTTGTTGTCCTTGAAAAAGGCTATTTTTCCTCTTGAGTGAGCATCTAGTTTAAGTGTGTGTTGACCATCCTTGACTGATATTTATGCTTATTTTTCCATGAAAATAGCATTGTGTTGAGTTGGTTTGGACACACCTTGCATGCTTTGCATACATGTCTTGTAATGCCATCTTTAGCCTTAACATGCATCTAGGCTTTGACCCTTGTTCAAGCATGTTTTAGGCCCTGCTTTGTGAAGTTTTGTACTTGTTTTCCATGCTTAAGGTCTCCTTTAGTTGTTTTGGTCGACCATGGCATGCATTGCATAGCCCCTTTACATTGTTTAGCTTGTAGGCTTTAAATGTGTGAAGTGTTAAGCATGCATTGTTTGATTTATTTCAGTGGTTTGACACCACTTATCAGCATCATTTCAGTCCTCATGACATGCTTGCATGCTTGCCTTTATGCCTCTTTGATGCCTTATGAGGTTGTGCCTTATGCTCCATGTTTGGTCTTGTGCATGCCCTTGAATTTAAGTCATTTAGATGCCATCTAAGTGGCTTTAGGCTTTGTTTTAATATGCTAAAACTCCGTTTTTGGTCATTTAATTCATGCCATGTTTGGTTTTGCTAAGGCTAGTTCAATGCCTCCTTAGCTTGCCTTGAGTTTTGGACCTCTAATGCATGCTTATGCTTGTCTTGTTGGCTTGATTTGGCACCATTTTCACATGATTTTCAGAGCTTTGTTGCATGTCATTAGTCCATGTTTTTGTGCTTACAAGTTGTCTTCATATGCTTAAGTGTTGGACCATATTTGCATGCATGCGTGTGTGTGTGTGTTGGACCTCACTTCCATAGTATTGGCCACTGATTTTGGCAAACTTGCAAGCTCCATGTTGGTTTAAGCCCACTCCTTTGTATGTTGTTGTATGTCCACTTTGTATGTTGTTGCATATTTGTGTGTTGTTGCATGATTGGGGTACATGATTGAATGAAGTCACATGCTTGCTTGCATGCTCGACACCATATTGTGCCTTGCATACATGTTAGTTGCATTGTCTCATGCCCTATGTCTTGCATGACCATTGTATGCCTTGTATGCTTCTTAGCATTGTCCATGTTGCATACTAGTCGATATGCTTAGGATTGCATTGCATTGGCATGCATGCTTCGCCTCTTAATTGCTTGTGATAGAGGTTGAGTTCTTTGCTTGATTATGTGCATTGCATTCCATATCAATATGCACACTTGATTCTTTGGGCCATCATGCATGAAATGCGTGATTGGTGGCCCAAGAATCGAGGCCCATCCTCCTTTGAGTCATAAATATGATAAGGAATGTGGTTGGTGCATACATTGCTTGAAATGCATTGCCATGCCAAGTTCTGTCTTCTCTGCTGTCAAACCAGTTTTTTGCAGGAAGTTTTGGTCGGCCGGCCATCTTAAGTGCCGACCGGCCATCCATTGTTGGCCGATGGATTATTTTGTGGTCGGTGACATCATACATGGCCGGTGACTATTCCTCAGGCCGGTGGTGCTCCACAGCACTCAGAAAGCAACCCTGGGACTTGTGCAGTCTTAGAGAAGCAGAACAGTCAAAGTAGAGGCAGCTTGTGCATGACAGTGACATCCGAGCGGAATCGAGCACGCATCGAATTGACCCTCTTCCCGAGGCTATTTATTGCTTAAATTAGATTAATTAATTAGGTGGTCTGTAATATTTAATTAGCTTGTTAGTTAGTTAAATTGTATTATTCTTTCGGTCCCTCCGAGTGAGGGCTAACCTTGTAATAAGTGTGGGTGCGTGTGTGCATGTCTTCCAACCCCCACTTCTTTCTCCCTTTACTTCTCTGCTTTTGATGGTTAGTATTAGGTCGTATTTGATTTAGCATACCTTATGCTATGCATGCGTGCATCCATACATTTGTCTTGCATGCACCGGGCTCGGTGCATCATACTAACTGCATTGTATTTCAATTCCAATTGAATACGTGTTAGTTGTGCATCATCATATGTCATCCATAGATTAGCCGAGCTATTTGTAGCTGCATCTTGCATGTGTTGCATTAGCCATCTTAACATGAACTAGGATCATACATATGATTACTAACTAGTTTCTGTTTTGGCTTGGAGTACTCGGTGAGCATTTATGTTTTAGCATCCTTGCATGCGTGTGAGTGTTGCCATGACAGCATGCTTACCATGAGGCTACTGCTTATGTGATATAACTGCTTGATGCCTGTGGGTGGAGGTTGAATTACCTAAATTGGAATAATGTATTAAACTGTGAGTTTTAAGCCCACTAGATAGTGGCAAAACCATCTTTTCTGAAGCCCACTTGAGGGTGGCAAAACTTGCATTTTAGCCTACTTGCGAGTAGCAAACCATTTTCAAACAAACATGCAATGTTTTGTTCCAATTTAGGCGATTTGTCTATACTTGTTTGTTGTGCGCATAACATAGTAAATTTATGCTAATAACCGGAATAAGAACGCATAGTGTTTTCAAAAACCGATATCAGGTTAGTAGAGGCCCGATCTTTGATCGGGCGAGCGGGGGTGCTCACGAAGTGACCTTCCCAATCGTACCCAAGTTCCCGAGCCGAGGCAACTTTGGTGATGACAGACACGTGGCCTTTGGCACCGAGTCAGGGTTTCCTAAATTCCCCCATAAAAAATATTTAGGTGGCGACTCCGTATCTGGCAAAGCAGTCCATGTTTGGCACTTCTTTCAAAATCTGTTTTTCTCAAAACAATTTGCCGGATTTGGATTCTTGGTTCAGATTTAGAACCGTGACAATTTGAGAGTCCGAACTGTAGTGAACCCAATAGAACAGAACGGGACTCATCCTCCGGGCGTTCGGTGGACGTCTACACATGGCCGCTCGACGGTTGCTCCAACGTGAGACTGAGGTCCCTGCTCGAGCGCAACCTATGTCGCTCGAGCGGTCTGCAAAATTTCAAAACTTCTGGGAGCTTGCATTTTCTCGCTCAAGCAAAACTCTTAGTCGCTTGAATGGAAATACAAGATCACAGAGGTGGTCGCTCGAGCGCAGATTATCCGCTCGAGCAGAAGTACAAAATCTAGAATTTTCAGATTCTGCACTCCCAAGCTCCAAACTCGGATTACACCCTCAAAACATCTTTTGGGCCAAATTTTCAGAAAACATTAGAAAACTTATAAAATACCAATGGTTTGGAGATCATTTCATTGAAATAATGCCAAAATTATGTCAGTTGTTCAAATCCACCTGAGACTTTAGAACATAACATGAATACTACACGCATGAAATGGTTTGAGCTCAAGTGTCCAAAACATAATCAAATGAAATGTTTTAGCTCGAAACATGTTGATTCTTAAACCATGGCTAAAATATAAACATGCATGGGACAAATTCTTAGACAACATGCTCTATTTGTCATGTGATGCACATGCATGCATGCATGTATCTTCTTTCTACATCAATCAACTTAATTCTTGCTTCATTTCACTTTAGTTCTTTTGAATACATGTGTAAATACTCCAATTACACAACTAAAGGCTTGACTTCTTAACCTAGGGGCCCAATTTTAGCTTAGATTGTTGATGTTTGAGCTCACAACTCAATTCTTTCAATTCCTTTCAAGTCTCCAAAATTCTTAAGCTTAGGGTCAATTTTCCTACTCCCTCTCTTACTCTCACGTTTTGGCCCCAAGGATGAAGATTGAGAGTGTAAAATGTAAATAAGGGTCATTAATGCTTTATAAGGCTAATTAATGGTTTAATTAAATGGTTGATCAAATTACTCATTAGACATAAATTATTCTAATTAAATCGTTCCGAATCGATTTCAATTGAACCTTCCATAAATTCTAAAAATTCTAAAAAATTCTAACCAACACATAATTCAAGTCAATTTAACGATCGAAAGTCGTACACCTATGCAAATTGCTACGATGGACAGATAGAAACCACAAATAATATCGTACACCATTCAAATAAATGCATAATTTCATCGTAATTCTTCTTAGGCATAATTTAATCATGGATTAAAAGGTATCACAGGTCGAGGTTATTACAGGGTGCCTGCTGTGCATAGCAGGGTGTGCTGTACATATAAAACGACACAGTTTTAACCTTTTTTATTTTTTATTTTAAAAGAGGAATGGAGAGAGGAGAGAGAGCTGTTGGTTTGAAATAAAATAAAATAAAACCTTACAAATCTCAAAGGCATTTATTATAGCAACGAGAAATATATACTGACATATTTTTATTTTATTGTTAAAAATTCACATGAGTTGAAATTTAATGTATATTTATTGATTATTATATTTTTGATGTTTTAAAAATTAAACTAGTTATATTTATTTTGACATTGATATTTATTAGAGTATAGCTATTTATATTTTATTATTCATAGATAAATATAGTCATCTACTATATATTTTAGTATTTGGTCAACTTGTGTTCACACTCGAATATCATGACTTTGAAAATAATTGGGGAGACTCAAATTAGTTAGTTGATTTTATCAACCAATCAATAAATAAATATGTAATAATACACATCATTGCAAGTAAAATTTAACAGTAATATTTAAGGGTTTTACAATTTTTTAATTGTTTTCCTAAATGAGAACAATATTGTGTTATTATAAAATGATACGAAACCAGATATGATCAAAATTGATTATGAAATTGGAATGCACTAATTAACCAAAATCATTTACAAAACTTTGTAATTCAAATACAGAAAATAACTTACAATTATACGAGTTGCAGTACAAATGCAATCGTTGTAGTTGTAAGGATCTTAACTAGGTTCACTGAAAGGGTTGATTTTCACTCAAGGCTCAAGGTTTTTCTTAAAAAAACGAAGAATGCCTGAATGGATCATTTGATTACAATATATAGAAAAGAAAATTAACTATGCACGCATGTGAATTGGTTGATTTGATCGAAGGCACGCTGACAGCATTGAAAGACTGAGCATAGCTGTCGGTTTGCTTTCGGCCTGCATGGATTAAACAGGTTGAGGCAGCTTTAACAAAAGTTGATTGATGAACAGTAAAACGTGAACAGTAACTTTTACTATTCATGCCTTTCAGTGACATGTGAATTAGAGGAATTCAAATATAAATACAAATTGGCAGCTTTTCTTCAAAAGAGTATTGATTGAACGCGAATTTTGGTATCTATATGGAATCCTATGTTGATTAGGCAAATGGATCCTGATGCATCGTAGAAACTTCTGGACGCCAAAAGATTAATGGTTTGATTCCCTTCAGAAGAATATGAAACTTTCTGATCCTTCTTCTGGATTGGTCTGAATTGGATGAATTGCTTCAGCTTGATCCACAAGTTTGCGGGCTAACTGGAGCAATTCATCTTCGGATGACTTTGGACTTACTCTTGTGATTTTTGAACTTTGGGCTGAGCAGCGAGGTGAAACTGGTCTTAGCCTTAGGACTTTAGACTTTGATTTGGGCTTTGCTTGGGCCGGCTGAGCAACAACAGCTTTTGGGACTTGGATTTATTAGTGGGTTTTGCTGTTTTAACTTTTGATTGGGGCTTGGAACCACTAGATGAGGGCCTTCCAGATTGACTGGGGGAGCTTGGGCTTCAATGACTGAATTACAAGCAGTTGGTTCAACTGGCTTTAACCCATAGAGGATTGGAGCACAGTTGATTAGATGGGAACTCGATTTGGACAATTTCAACAATGCGAGGCACTGTGAACTTATCCCACCATTTAACAGAATGTTGTCGGAAATTTATTATTATCAACAATTACCATAATGCCATTTGAATATCAAAGGGATTTTATACTTAGATATAATTTAAAATTCAGGAATACTGTCGAAAGGTCCTTGATTAGGGGTGAATGGGGAAAACAGTAGCAAAATAGTTGATTTGTTCAATTCAGAATATCAGGGAAGATATCTGAAAATGGCACCATAATTGAGACCCCCCATCTCAAGAAACCAAGAAGGTAATTCTGTTGAATTTTTTGATCAATTGAATGACCAGGAGTGACCTGAACGGTTTCTGTAGACGTCCCGAACGTCCCGGGAGAAAATACCCCCCGTTGTTGTTCATTTGGGCTCACCCTACAGTTCAGGACTCAAAGTGCATGGTCCTGTATCTAATCTCGTTCAACAGTGCATGCAAAGACCGATGAAAATCATCAAAGAGTCAAATCCGGCAAAATCGTTTTTGAAAAATAGATTTTTTGAAAGAATGCCAAACATGGACTACTTTTGCCAGATACAGAGTCGCCACCAAATATTTATTTTGGGGGAATTTTTAGCGAAACCCTGAACTTCGTTGCCCTAAGGCCACGTGTCCGTCAATCACCAAAGTTGCTCGGCTCGGGAAACTTGGGTATGATTGGGGAAAAGGTCACTTCGTGCAGCCACCCCGCTCGCCGATCAAAGATCGGCCTCACTAACCATGATATCTAGGTTTTGAAACATTACCGTTCTTATTCCAGTTATTAGCTCAGATTTACTATGTGATGCGCACAAGCATACAAGTATACACTGGATTCGCCTGAATTGGAACGAAACATCTCATGTTTGGGTTTTGAAAACGGTTGCTACTCGCAAGTAGGCTTAAAATGTGGATTTGGCCACCCTCGGGTTGGGCTTAGAAAACATGGTTTTGCCACTATCTAGTGGGCTTTAAAACTGCAGTCGATGAGTTTGTTCCAATCCACAATAACCCCAACCTCACCCAAGGCATTCAGGCAGGTAATCACATAAGCACATAGCTCTCATGGTAAGCATGCTATCTGGCAGTCACTTCACACCATGCAAGGATGCTAAGCAATAAACACTTACGCAGTACTCCAAGCGCCAAACGAAGCTATGTTAGAATCCATTGCATGAATCCTAACTATACAGAAATGTCTAATGCAAACCTGCAAAAATGCAAACTACAATAGGCTCGGCTATTCTAAAATGACATGTGAAATGCTAAGCTAACAAGTATTCAACTCGGAATTGAGATACCAAATGCAGTTAGTATGATGCACCGAGCCCGAT
>NW_021025450.1:166629-181530 GCF_004153795.1 Camellia sinensis | reverse complement strand
TTGGAAATGGACCTAATCCCGAGGCCCATGGAAAAAAAGATATAAATAGAAGAGCATCAGTCAGAAAGATGTAAGTGAGAGTTGTTGTGCTTAACTTAGAATACAAACATTCTTGAGTGTGGATTCTGACTTAGTTGTAATAATCAGCAAGTAAATGGCGACGAGCTTGGATTTGGTGGTAGTAATATACTGAGCACGTTTAGTAGTAGGCTTGGCTAATTTTAGTCGAGCAATACGGTAAGCAGTTTGGTGTATCAATGTATTGTAATAGGTAATTTGGGTTTTATGGTGAGAGATAAAAGGAGTGGCCATCGCTATCCCCCCTGTAAAAATTCCCGGGTAAGAAAATCAGGAAGGAAATTTTGACAACCAGGTAAATGGAAAATACATGAGACCCCCAGTGGGGGTACTGGGGGTCTCTCCTGATTGGTCCAAAAATATATATATATATATATATTTTTTTTTTGGTTTTCATCCATTGCCAGCCCCCCACGTGGAGGTGGGGGTGCTGGGGGTCCTTCCCTGCTGGGGGTCTCCAGCAGGGCCGCAGGTAAATATACAATATCAAAATCAAAAATACTTAAAATAGATTGCCAACGAGCAAAAATTTGCTTACTAGCAAGATTTTGAACATCTTTTTCCAAAACATATTTAGCAGATTTGCAATCAACACGAAGTAAAAACTTTTGATTTAAAATATCATCTTGAAATTTAGTAACACATAAAACAGTAGATAAAATTTCTTTTTTAATAGTACTACAATTTAATTGTGCTTTATTCTAGACACCAGAGTGATAACGAACAATTTGTTCAGATGAGTGAGGAGTGATTTTTTGAAGAAGAATGCCACCACAACCAATATCAGAAGCATCAGTTTGAATAATTTTGAATGAATTCTCAGTAGGAATAACAAGATAAGGAAGAGATTTAACATAGTGTCTCACCTGTTTAACAATAGCAATATGAACAGAAGACCAAGAAGGAGGATTATCCTTTAACCTATCAAACAAAGGTTGACAGACTTTCCTAAGGTCTTTGTAGAATTCAGCAATGTAATTAAGGGAACCTAAAAATCTTTGTAATTGGGTTTTATCAAGAATTTCATTAGGAAATTTGGACGCAAACTCAATGGAGCGACTAATTGGTAGAATAGTATTGTGGTGAATATCATAACCTAAAAATCTAACCTTAGTTTGAAACAATTTAATTTTAGGAGCCGATATGACTAAACCATGACTTTTGATAGTGCAAAAGAATGCAGTTAAATGTTTCCAATGTTCATTAAGTGATTTAGAGAAAATTAATATATCATCAATGTAAACTATAGAAAAATGACTAAATTGGTTAAATATGTCATTCATTATGTTTTGAAATTCATTAGGAGCATTTTTTAATCCAAATGGCATGACATTCCATTCATATTGACCAAAAGGTGAATTAAAAGCAATTTTATATCTATCTTTAGGGTGAATTTGAATTTGTCAAAAACCACTTTTTAAATCAAATTTACTAAAAATAACAGCTTGACTAAGTCTTTTAATCAAATCTTTTTTTATTAGGAATAGGATATCTAATCCATTCTAAAACAGAATTTAATGGTTTATAATTAATAACCAAATGAGGGACACCTCGTTCTAATTCAGCATTTTTATTTACATAAAAAGCAGGACAAGACCATGCTGATTTACTTGGGCTAATTATTCAATTTTTTAATAATTCATTAATTTCTTTTTTACACATTTCAAGTAATTCATGATTCATTTGAATAGGTCTAGATTTAGTAAGAATTTATCTTTTATTAAAATTTTTAATATATGGCAAAGTGACAACATGCTTTTTTCATTTGATTAAACAAAATTTGTCTTTCATCGTAGTTTTCCGGGCTAATATGTTGTTATCTGTTGCTTACTGGCTTGTTAATTCTGTTTAATCATTCTCCTTTCTTGTTTAATTACTCTGTTGTCAGTCATCTTAATCTGTCAAAAATTCTATTTGTGTCTTTCCACCTAGCTAAGTCACCCACTTTCGTCCCTGTCCTGAGTAAGTCCTTAGAGTTAGGCAGTGTTGGACTTAGGGGTTTTCTGAATAGGGTATGTATGGATGCGGGTATGTGAAAACATGATAAATTTAGACAATGTATCCTATAGTACAGATTAATTAATCAAAAAATGAGTCGATTATTTAGAAGTAACTCGTCAGTCAGTTCTAGATCAACTACTTTACCCTCAATACCTAATCAAGGATTTGTAATAAATGAAGAAGATGTAGAAATACAGAATGATAAAATTGATTTAGGATGGAATATACCAAAATTACCAATCAAAGAAATTTATAAAACTACTTTTATACAGAATACTTTTAAAGTTGCTTTGCATGTTCAAAACAATTGAACAAGTTTATGCTTGAGAAAAACCTAGAGAAACCTGTCAATTATTTGATGCTAATTTAATCAAAAGACATTTTAAAAATGGTTACAATTTTATTCATATTGGCTTAATTCAAGTTGGTGTTAATCCATTAACTATGGTAGGAAAAAATACTTCTGTTTTATTATGTTTAAGAGATGCTCATTTTATTGATTATAATGATAGTTTAATGGGAATGATGGAAACTGGTCTTCACAAAGGTCCGATACATTTTAATTGTTTTCCTGATTTCACACTTAGTTTACGTGATCCACATATTCTAGATGCATTAACATTAAATGTTCAATTAAATGGTTCCTTTACTAACATGAAAGAAAAAATTCATAATATTGCTCTAATTTATCGTGTTCATTACAAATGCATGAAAACTAATTTAAATGTTCAAGCTTTGCATAAAAGTCCAAAAGATAAAACTCTGTTAATCCAAAGCAGTAATACTGATTCACGTATTAATGTTCCTTACATGATTGAATGGAAAGATATCAAACTCTCTGATCAATGGATAACTACCAATGAAAATTACAAACATAATCAACAACAATCTTCAATCCAAGATATCCAAAATATTCAACAATTTACTAATGGTTCAGTCCGAATTAAGTTTAATCGAAGTCAATCTTCTAGACATAGTACATCTAGTGTCCCCACTAATGTTGAAACTGAAGATGAAATATTTAATACTCCTCTGTTTCGAAAAAATAGTCAAATACATCTGGGTCACACTTCTCATAATAAATTAAAAGGAATTGATTACTCTACCACTTCTCAGATTAGTAAACCTGTTTATTCACATCCAGTACATTTGCCTGAACATGATGATGGATCTCAAGAATCACCTACTCAAACTGATTTCAAAGTTATACCTCCAACCAATCCGCAATTAATAACAATCAAAAAATATTTTACTCCTGATCTTGATAAACTCCTTATTAACTTTAGATCTAAAGAAAATAGAACTCAAAGACATGCTTATTGTGCTAAACATGATTCTGCTCAACAATCTCGAATAACTAGAAAATGGTATGATTTTCTGATTGAATATGGTACTGAAATGCCTTTCTTTGAATATTATAATAATTATTACAAAAAGATTAATACAATCACAAAACATAAATGGAAAACTTCTCCAACTACTTCTGTTAGCTCTAGTCATCCTCCCCTAGAAAATATAATTATTGATCACAAGGTTCTGAAGTCCCAGCCTCTCCTTTTAAGCTACCCGGTACTGACCCTGAAATTAAAAAAGTTATTGAACAAAATAATTATACTAATCAATGTTTAAAAACAATTGGTGCACAAGTAGATAAAATTGAAAATCAATTAGATTCTAAAAATATTACCTCTACCAAACAACCTTTAGATCAACCTTTGCTTAATCTATCTAGTAACCGCTCCAAAAGAACTAGTTTAATTACTGATGATACCTCTACTGTTAAAGCCATAGAACAACTACTTACCAAATTACATACTTCTGAAACTGCCTCCTCTTCTAAGGAAAAAGTTCTTACTGTTTTAAATCAACAACCTATTGATACTGTTTCTAATAAATCTGACACTGATACGACTGATAATGAAATTAATCAATTAGCTCAGCAATTTCAATCTTCCACTCTTAATAAAATTCATCCTCAAACCACTAAAAATTGGTATTCTCGACCTACTCCTCCTGATCTCCAATATGAAGAAACTAATCTTTCTAATTAATTTTCTGTTTCTGCTAAACGATTATACGAACGGAATATTGATGGTCTTAGTGAAGATCAAATACTTCAAAAATTAAATCATTTATCCATGGTTACAAATAGTTACCTTAGTAATTATCCTGAATATACTCAAGTTGAAATTGTTTTATTAATTACTTCTGGTTTTACTGGTATGCTCAAATCTTGGTGGGAAAAATACCTCACTGAAGAACAACGTGAATCCATAATTTATGCTAATCAAAAAGATGAAAATGATCTTCCAATCTTTGATGAAACAATTGGATATTATAAACCTGATGGTATTAATACTTTAATCTATACCATAGTCAGACATTTCATAGGTACCCCTACTAATATCTATTCTCGCATACATGATCAACTTAGTAATCTTACCTGTCCAACCTTAAGTGATTTTAGATGGTACAAAGATGTTTTTATCTCTAGAGTTATGTTAAGAGAAGACTGTACTAAATCATTTTGGAAAGAAAAATTTATTAATGGATTACCTAGTTTATTTGCTCATAAAATTAGAGATGTTCTTAGTCAACCTACTGGTGTTATTGAATATGATAATCTCACATATGGTGATATAATCAGCACTATTCAAAAAGAAGGATTAAAAATGTGTAGTGATCTTAAACTCACACAAAAAGTTGCTAAAGATAAACATAAGGCTAAATATAAATTAGGAAACTTCTGTGAACAATATGGTTTACCTCCTGTCGCACCCTCTCGTAGGAAATCATACAAATACTCCAAACATAAATATAAATCATCATACAAATATTCTAATAAATACAAAAGGAATTATTCACCTTCTAAATCAAATGATAAATTCTACACTAAACCCAAAAAGAAATATTATAAGTCTAAATCACATCCAAAATCTAAATCTAATAAAGATATTACCTGTTATAATTGTGGTAAAAAAGGTCACTATTCTAATAAATGTAAAGAAAAACAAAAGTTAAAAGATAAGGTTAATCAACTTCAAATTGATGAACAATCTAAAAATCAATTATATGAGATTTTCCAATTAAATCAATCTGTTACTAATTCCTCTTCTGATAATCCTAGTACTTCATCTGATTACCATTCACCCAGTGACGATTCTGATAATAATATTGAATTAGGATGTAATGATGTTTGTTGTAAACCAATTAAACAAATCAATGTTCTTACTAAACAAAATCAAGAAGAAGTTGCTCTTATTGAATTAATTAGTCGATTAGATGATCCAGAATTAAAAAAGAAATACACTGATAAATTGAAATCCTTATTAACTAATCGTGATCCCAAACCTAAGTTTGATAGACCCATAATTAGTCTATCTAAAACTTTAGAAAGATTCAAAAATAAAACCAAAGAAATTACTCTCCAAGATCTACAACATGAAATCAATCAAATTAAACAAACTATTAAAGATTTACAAGATAAAGATCAGAAATTAGAAGATGAAATTATTACTTTAAAATTAAATCAAAGTTTCAATAATTTCCAAAATAATAATCATGAATCTCCTAATGAATCTGAACATAATTCTGAACATGATTCTGATCATACTAATCCTGAAAATCTATTATTTGATAATCGTTCACAATCTAATAATCTTGAAGAAAAAAGATTAAATCTAATTAATAAAATTTATATGCAAAAATGGTATTCAAAAATTAAAATTGTTATTAATGATTTTGAATTAAAATTAATTGCTTTAATTGACACTGGTGCTAATTTAAACTGTGTTCAAGAAGGTTTACTTCATACTAAATATTATGAAAAATGTCATGAGAAATTAACCTCTGCTAATGGTAGTAAAATGCATATTAAATATAAATTACCTAAAGTTCATATTTGTCAAAATAATGTTTGTTTCAAAACCTCATTTGTTTTAGTTAAAAATATGACTGATAAAATCATTTTAGGTACACCATTTATTTATTTATTATATCCATTTACTACATCTAGTGAATGCATAACTACTCATGTTTTAGGTCAACCTGTTACATTTAAATTCTTATCTCCACCTGAAATGTTAGAATTAAATCAATTAAAAGATTGTTCTATTTCTTACACAATCAATAGATTAACCAGACAATTAAATTTTCTTAAAGAAGAAATTAATTACAAAAGAATTGATCAACAATTAACTGATCCCATTCTTATTTCTCAAATCAATGATTTTAAATTAAAACTAGAATCAACTGTTTGTTCGACTTTACCTACTGCATTCTGGAATAGAAAAAAGCATGTTGTCACTTTGCCATATATTAAAAATTTTAATGAAAGACAAATTCTTACTAAATCTAGACCTATTCAAATGAATCATGAATTACTTGAAATGTGTAAAACAGAAATTAATGAATTATTAAAAAATCAAATAATTAGCCCAAGTAAATCAGCATGGTCTTGTCTTGCTTTTTATGTAAATAAAAAAGCTGAATTAGAACGAGGTGTCCCTCGCTTGGTTATTAATTATAAACTATTAAATGCTGTTTTAGAATGGATTAGATATCCTATTCCTAATAAAAAAGATTTGATTAAAAGACTTAGTCAAGCTGTTATTTTTAGTAAATTTGATTTAAAAAGTGGTTTTTGGCAAATTCAAATTCACCCTAAAGATAGATATAAAACTGCTTTTAATACACCTTTTGGTCAATATGAATGGAATGTCATGCCATTTGGATTAAAAAATGCTCCTAGTGAATTTCAAAACATAATGAATGACATATTTAACCAATTTAGTCATTTTTCTATAGTTTACATTGATGATATATTAATTTTCTCTAAATCACTTAATGAACATTGGAAACATTTAACTGCATTCTTTTATACTATCAAAAGTCATGGTTTAGTCATATCTGCTCCTAAAATTAAATTGTTTCAAAATAAGGTTAGATTTTTAGGTTATGATATTCACCACAATACTATTCTACTAATTAGTCGCTCCATTGAGTTTGCGTCCAAATTTCCTAATGAAATTCTTGATAAAACCCAATTACAAAGGTTTTTAGGTTCCCTCAATTACATTGTTGAATTCTACAAGACCTTAGGAAAGTCTGTCAACCTCTGTTTGATAGGTAAAGGATTATCCTCCTCCTTGGTCTTCTGTTCATACTGCTATTGTTAAACAGGTCAAACACTATGTTAAATCTCTTCCTTGTCTTGGTATTCCTACTGAGAATTCATTCAAAATTATTCAAACTGATGCTTCTGATATTGGTTATGGTGGCATTCTTCTTCAAAAAATCACTCCTCACTCATCTGAACAAATTGTTCGTTATCACTCTGGTGTCTGGAATAAAGCACAATTAAATTATAGTACTATTACAAAAGAAATTTTATCTACTGTTTTATGTATTACTAAATTTCAAGATGATATTTTGAATCAAAAGTTTTTACTTCGTGTTGATTGCAAATCTGTTAAATATGTTTTGGAAAAAGATGTTCAAAATCTTGCTAGTAAGCAAATTTTTGCCCGCTGGCAATCTATTTTAAGTATTTTTTATTTTGATATTACTTATATACCTGATTGTCAAAATTCCCTACCTGATTTTCTTACCCGGGAATTTTTACAGGGGGATAAGGGATGAATGCTACTCCACATATTCCCTACCTTAAAACCCAAATTACCCATTACCAAACCCTGATACACCATGTTAAATTCCGTATTCATCGTCTCAAATTAGCCCGGAAAACTACTAAACGAGCCCAATACATTAATTACCACCAAATTCAAGCTCGTTACAATTTACTTGTTGATTACATTAATCATTTGAATTACTACCAGAATTATTTAGATCTTTTTTCTGGTTGTTAATCTCTGCTACTAATTACTGTTTCATTTCAACAGATGTCTCACCCAAGGCCTCCTTCTAAGGCTTTGGTCCCTTTGGTCGATAATCAACCTCTTTCTTTAGAATTCATATCCCAATATCACCCTATTGAAATGACCAACCGTTGCCAAGTTCTTGGTAACATTCCCAGACCCAATTACTCTTCTGCTTTGGTTACTGATCCATTTGCTTCTTCTAGCCAATCAGTTTCAATCACTCCATTTCTTGCTAATCTAATCAGGTCTGCTCAATCTGATTATGTTAAATCAACCTCTACTAACCTGTTCTTCAAAGAATCCAGTCACCCCAAGAGTCAAACTCTTAATGAACTTGCTAAATCATATTTTGGATCTGGATGCCATTTCATTCTTTCACATCCAGATAAAACAATTACCTATTACAAAGATATTCTGAATCATCACCAATCAGTCCTGATCAAACCCATTTATGATCGCACCTATTCTAGTAAAATTCCGTACCATTCCATTTACATTCATAACATTGTCTCCCTAGCTGAATGGGGTTCTCCTTATCAGCTTCGTGATCTTCCTGGTCATTCTATTCAATACAATTACCATGATTACATTGAAGCCTAGTTCAAGATCTTCTTGTACCAAAATAAAACTGTAGACACCCCATTTTTGACCGACCTTAAGACTCAGACATCACCGACTGAGCGCTCGGTGATGTTGCATATTGTGCTCGTTCTGAGGTTGCGGAGTCTCGGCTGCAAGTCTTGCCTTCGGACTTCGGGGCTCTTTTGTGCTTTGCCTCAGTTTGCGAACCAGGTCCTGTTTTCTCTGTTTTCTCTTCCCGAAGGGAGGGAGAGGTCTCGTAGACCATCTCTCAATGGCCGTAGGCTACGTTTCGTGGTCGTAGGCCATTTTTCCCATTTGGAGCCCAGTTTTTGATTTTCGGAGCCGTCGGCCGTGTGCCTCGGTTCGGGACCGCTTAACTACCTCCGTTTGCTCCGGTTTTTGGCACACACCTTATTTCCTTCCTTTAGAGGGACACTGTGGCCCGGGAGACCACCTTTGTGGTCATACGCCACTTCCGGTGCCTAACAGCCTGTTTTCGGGGCCTCGGACTGCGCGTTTTGGCCCCCGAACCTTCGTTTTGCATCCATCTTGGTCCATTTTTGGTGGAGACCCTATTTTCACTATTAGGGAGGGGGTAGTGTGGTGGCCGGCCACCTTTTCCCCTGAAAAACTAGTTTTCTCATTTTCTCTCTCCAATAGCCGGTTTTTCTGACAGAAAGCTGGTTTTTCTCACTTTTGAGCCACAATTTCTGGCTTTTCATACCATCATTGTGTTGTGCTCATCTGGGAGGCCACCAATATGGGTAGGCCGACCAGTAATTCTTCTTGACCCTTTTGAACCCCTCTATAAAGCTAGTTTTTCTCTCTCCTGGGTCACATTTTATGATTTCTCACATTTTCTGATTTTTCACCACACAGCTGTATTCTACTCATCTGGGAGGCCACCTTTCTGGGTAGGCCGACCAGCAATTTTGCTTAACCCTTTTGACCCCTGGTCGGCCAGCTTCCTGTTTTTTGCTCTTCTCAAGTGTAACACAGTTGTGCCAGCTGTTTTGCACTTGACCCACTGTCTGAGGGTTTTTTCCCTGTTTTGGTCCTTAAAAGGGGGTTTTGACCCCTTTGCTTAGGGAGGAAGATGGTTTGGCCCCTTTGGAGAAGCTTGACCCTTTTTGGTCTAGCTTCTTCAAGAAGCTTGACCCTTTGGTTAAGCTTCCTTTAGAAGCTTTGAACCCCTCTCTTGGCTTCTCCAAGAAGCCTCACCCTTCTCCCTCTATATAACACACACTCCACCTCCATTTGCAAGGGTTAGAGGCTTTGGGCTGAGATATATACATACAAACCTCTATCTTTCCACTTCAAGCCTCCAAACATCCTTGCTCTTGGCCATTCTACACTACAACTCCTAGCCTACCACCTCCACCATCCATTCCACCCCCTTGAAGCTGATTTTTAGAGGTTGAAGGTTCACCAACTTGGTCCAGAAGCTGCTAGAACCCTGCTCTCCAAGGGTAAGTGCCTATTTCCCCTAAACTCACATTTTTTTGCAGATTGGTTAGCCTTATTTGCAAGAATTTTTGGGCTTCAACCCAAACTTTAAAGTGTCTTATTTTGACCCCCTCTTCAACTTTGTTTAAGGGCACTTTGCTGTTTGAGGTTATTTACTTCCCCTTATCCTCTATCTCTCTTTTAGGGCTATTTTTACATCCTATTTTAGCCTTACTTGTGAGCATTTTTGAGATTTTCTATAAACTGGAAAAAGTCTTGTTTTGACATCCTCTTCAAGTTTTGTTAAGGTCCTATTTCCGTTTGGGGTCATCTTCCCCCTATGCATGCTTCATCCCTTCATGATTAAGGCTATGCATTAGAGCACTTGCATTGGCCATGGTTTGGCCTCTTAGCCACTAAGATCCAGTGGGTTTTCAGTGGCTTAGATGCATTTTTGAGGGCCAAAATTAGAGGGGGGTGACCCCCTCTCTCCTTGTCATGTTTGGGGGTCTTTTGGGCCTTCCAAAGGGACCCTATTTTGCATGCATCGAAGTCTTGTTTCAGGCATCATTTTGTGGGTTTTAAGGTCTTCCTTAAGTCTTTCTGGGGCCCTTTTGATCATATTTTATGTCTACAATGCATGTGTAGAGCAATCCCATCCAAGGCTCTTCAAAGGAGCCTTTCTTTGCATATTTCCTAGACTGATTTCAGGGCCAATTTTGTGAGTTTTAGGGCTTTCATAACTCATTTCCAGAGTTGGTTTGGTCATGCTAAGTGTCTATCTTATATGTGCTTAACAACCCCTTGAATGGCCTTCCAAAGAAGCCCCTCATTTTTGCATGCATTGGCTGCATTTCAGTGATTATTTGGGCATGTTTTGGCATGCTTTATTCACTGTTTTTGGCTGGTTTGATGAGTTCTTATTTGCTTCATATACATGACATGTAAACCATGTTTGCTAGCCAATGTTGCACGCTATTTTAGTCCATCATGTTAGCATCTTTTGGCCATGTTCTAAACTAGAAATGTGCATATTTTGGGACTACCTTGGCTCTGTCTTTTGACTTCATAATCAAATAATGCCTTCTTTGTATACTTGTGGTTCAATACATGTGCCTAGTTTGAGTTTCGAGGCTTATTCCATGCATCGGGTGTCATATTTCCATGTTTTGGGACCATTTAGCATCATGTTTCAGCACTGGAAATTACATGTTTGTATGCCATCTTTCATCCCTTGCCATGCTTTGGTAGAGTGGTATTTTATGCCTTAGGTTCGGTCCTCGGTATGCGTGCACGTGTGCACGCATTTCGGTTGTCTCTTTTCCATCTCATGGCCACTGATGTGAGTGTGGCTGAGGTCCACTCATGTTGGTGTAAGTCCATCATGCATTGCGTATGCCTTTTCAATTCATAGCATTGCGTATGCTAGGCTGTATGATTAGTCGCATTGTGCATGCCATCTCATTTGCATCGTGTTTGGGATAGGAGTTAGCCCAAGCACGGGAAACGAGGTACGTTTCGTACTCCGAGTGACGGAACGTGTCTCAATTCCCTTTTATTTCTATTGCATCCTCCTTTACTTTGTATATTGAGTTATAAGATGCGTTGGGCCAGGTTTGTTCTCAGGTGTGGTTTGCGTTTTGGGAGCCTAGTGTTTGCTGCCCCAGATTTTTTGGTCCTTCGCGATTCGAGCGAGGAGTATGTGCCTCGAGCGAGGTGGTTTGCGTCTGGTTCTGGACATGAGAGGTTGCATTTCTGGGCTCGAGCGAGCTTTTCGTGCTCGAGCGGTCTGGGTTTTTCTTCGCTCGATCGAGAACTCTTGGCTCGAGCGACGAGTATTTCTGTGGTCTGGTCCCCGTCGAGCGACCAAGTCCTTCTCCGTCGAGCGAGCGTGTTTTTATATCAGCGACAGCAGGCGTCTAAAACATACTTTTTTCACTTCTTTTTTTCTTTGAGCCAACCCTTAATTCCGACACTCTCTCTCTCTCTAACTTGCAGTCTCTCTAAGGTTTGATCCTCCCTAGGGTGTGAATTAGCCTAGGGCTTTGTTAAAAAGGTAGAGGGTGTTGAGAGCTTCGATTTAAATCTTGAAAAAGTTTGGATTTGGATGCAAGTCTGATCTTGAGTCTTCATCTCCTTTTGGGCTAAAAACTTCAAGGTAGGGATATCCTACTCCTCTCTATGGGTTTTGTCTTTAAATTTTGGTAATTTGAGATGTTGGGCTTGGTTGGTAATTTTGTGAAAGTTTGGGCTTTGTGTAATTTTACAAAAGTTGGGGTTTTGGTTCATAATAACACTAGATGCATGTTTGGCATAGCAAATGGATGATTGTTGAATCATTGATGGAAAATGGGACCCTAAGGGTTGAAATAAGTAATTATGAAAATGGCAATTACATTGGTTATTAATTGGGATAATTATTGGTGAGAAATGAGGAAATGAAATGTTGATTACATATTCCATTTGTGCATTATTTTCTGTTTTAGAAATAATGCTTGGCGCTATCGGTGGAGGGAATAGTCGCGATTGTTGTAGCAATTGCAGTGATGGATTAGGTAAACGGAAACCAATCAATGGATTGTCATGGAACTTGACGGTTGATAGAAATACTTAATTGTGTGTATTGTGTGATTCGTATATAGAACAATGTGTTTATATACGTTTATGTGTAGAGGAAGGAGATAGGGGATGTACTCTCGGTTTAGGGGAGATAGGGGTAGTACCTCTAAACCGGATAGGTATTGTGGAGGAAGATAGGGGATGAACCTCCGTAGACACACTAATATGCTTTTGTCTAGAGAAGTGAAGATAGAGGCTCATATGCTTATTCTTTGTGAAGTGTGGATACAGCTTGTAATGCTTATCTGTGGATATTTGTTTGGGTTAAACATATTGTTGAGAATGTGATATAGTTTTTATGCTTTCTGAATGCGAGATGTGTTTTTATAACATATCTGTGGAAATGATGATGAGCTAGTAATGCTTTCTGTTGTTAAAGGAAAATGAAAAGTAATTGGGACTTGTAAGTCGTTGCATAATATGTAATTTATGTGATTGTATCAGTGTTGACAACTATCAATTGCTAGTTTTTAGTCATTGTCCATGTTGGTTTAGGTATTTGCTACTGGCTTGTGGTCACCCTATATGGGAATATCATTTTCAGGTGCACGGAAGCATGCCCACCTCCAAGGACATAGGCTTGGGAGGGCTAGAGGCGGACATAGTGTAAGTATGTTTTTACTTTTGATGTATTCATGTAACTTCAAGCCAAGGGCTTAATGTGTAAACGAGTTAGTACTCTTTTTTGTTGAACCAAGTGTTTAACTTGGAAAGCTGTAGCGCGTTAGGGCATTTGTTTTGATGTTAACATGTATACTTATGTAATGAAACTCAATGAAATAGATGTGGGTTAGTTTAATATGTTAAATGCATGTCTTATCTGATGGTTTTAATGTTATTTATTTTTGAGGGCCGTTACACACTTGGTATCAGAGCGTACGCGGGTTCGAATACTTTGGGTACGTGGGGAGTGATTAGGATCACAATGGGTTTGCTCTCGCTGATAGAGACGTAGATGTAGTACGCATAATGCTGTGTTTATTTGATACATGCTTATGTGCCTATGTGGGTATGGGATTTAATTTCTAGGATATTGATTGGATCCTTGAGTTTTGGGAGTCTTTGTTGGAAAAGCACTGATCATGCTGTTTCTAACCGGAACTCTAGTAACGTCTCGGGACTATTATTATCCGGAAATGGACAATTCGTAAGTGCTTATGTGTTTATGTGCTTTTTATGTGGAGTGACATTATAGTTGTGCCATGCATTGGAACGTGAGTGTTTAGTTTGCGGCACATTTTGAATGTGCTAACGTTCTGTGTTGCCTTTATTAGGATGTCAGGACGAGGAAGAGGTGCTAGGCGTGGTAGAAGAGAACCCTGCGAGGCAGGAAGTACCGTTACAATGGGTGAGATTCCGGCAGGTGGCAGGAGGGAGTTGGCCAGGCCAATGTGGCGAGGCCAGTAGGTCAGCAGGCTATGGGGTGGCCTTGGCAAGAGAGATAGCAGGAGCTTTGGGTATTACTTAAAGAGCTGGGAACCAGGCAGCTGAGACAGGGCCTTCCTTCTTGAAGAGGGAGTTCTTCCGGTGGTAATTCCGGACAGAGTTATCGGGGCTCCTAAACGAGCCGCTTAAGGCAGATGAAATGGCTCGAACCAGACAACGAAGAACGTTTTGGATGCTTGGCATCGAGGACGGAGCCTGAAAGTGACCTTGGCATCCTTGCCAACTGAAGGGAGATGCGGGTCAATGGTGGAGTAACGAGAAAGCTTCGTGTTGGGTGGTCTTGGGAGGCGTTTGTGATCTTTTTCAGGAGAGGTTTTTATCAGGCAGCAGCTAGGGAGAGCTGAGGGATCAGTTTAGCCGGCTTAATCAAGAGGGCTTTGTCAGTGGCGAGTTTGATGGCTCTTTTACCAGTCTGTCTAGTGTTGCATGAACTGGTGGCGTCTGAGGAAGCCGTTGCTAGAGGTTTGAGCGGAAGTTGAGGGCGGGGCCTAAGTGAGAATTGGTGGGTCTTATCATTCGAGAGTATAGACACCTAGTGGACGCTGCAGCTCATATGGAGCTTATGATGTCAGGAGCGAGATGAGGGTCAGAGAGGCTCCAAGGGAGCCAGGATAGTCAGAGTATGGGCAGAGGCGAGAGGGGTTCTAAACTCAGCAGTCTCAGGGTGCAGTCTCTAGATCGACCTTTCCAGTGCCGAGTGTAGGCTCGGGGAGAGGCAGTCAGGGGGAATTCACTTTGTTCAAGTGTGCTAGCTGGGTCACAGGTATCTGTTTGCCGCAGAAGGGGTGGGGGGGCAGAAAGCTGCTTCTTCTTCAGCTAGACGCGAAAGTCAGAGTTTGGGGCAGGGGGC
>NW_021025450.1:138076-156812 GCF_004153795.1 Camellia sinensis | reverse complement strand
CTATGATAACCAACTACCAACATCCATGGACACATGTCCGGATCACTGTACAACAAGGGTAAACCCGGGATCGCTATACCCACCCCAAAGTTCCTCAGTCTAAAGCACAAAACTGGAGTCTGGCCAGCTCCATCGTACGACAAATGCATGATAATAGAAATAATCGACACCGGAGTTTGGCCAGAGAGAGATTTTTGCTGACACGGGGATGCCACTGGTGCCAGAGAGAAAGAAAAGCAAATGTGAAAAATAGCGCAGCTTTTAGCCCTTCTGACTGCAGTAGGAAGCTCATTGGAGCTCGATCTTTTAGCAGAGGACTCCTCACGTCGGGTAAACAAATCTCCAAGGAAGACGACTTTGAATCAGCCAAGGACTACCGTAGTCACGGGACTCACACGACATCCACACAAGCAAGTTCTTACGTACTTGGTGCTAGTCACTTTGGGTATGCTAGAGGCACAGCCAGAGGAGTAGCACCGAGTGCACACGTTGCCATATACAAAGTCCTTTGGTCAACAAGCACAGTTGAGATTGCAGCGAGCGACGTGCTCACTACCATGGACCAAACAATTGTCGACGGGTTAGACATCATGTCTTTGTCTCTGGCCTTACCCAAAATACCTTATTTTGAGGATGTCATAGCCATTGCATCGCTTTCAGTAATAGAGAAAGGAATTGTCGTCGTCTGTGCTGCTAGAAATGAAGGGGGCTCGGAACACAATATTCAACAGAGCACCATGAATCATCACAGTAGGTGCTGGTACTATTGATCGAAACAATGTCGCATCACTAAACCTGGAAAATGGGTTAACCATGGAAGGCACATCATACTTCCCAGCAAGTGTTTACATTACTAGCACATCTATTTATTATGGGAAAGGCAACCTAAGCAAATCAATATGCAATGTTGCAGCTTTGGATTCATATGAGATTAGATTTCTCCCACACCACCAATTTTTAGAATGCTTCTAGATTTTAGCATTCCTCTCCACACATGAGAAGATCTACTATTCTTCTTACAGTTCAGAAAATGTGTGCCTTTCAAATATTTGGCTTTTAAAACCTCAGTCCACATACCTCTCTTGTTGTTAATGAGTTTCTATCCCAGCTTAGAGAAAAGAGCTAGATTATGCTCTCTAACTTTCCTAATGCCAAGTCCACCATGTTTCTTCTTTTTGCAAACCTCATTCCAATTAACAAGATGAATTTTCTTTTTCTCTAAGGTATCACCCCAAAGAAAATTTTTATTCATCTTGTCAATATCATTGCACACTCGTTTGGGTAACTCCATAGTTTGCATAGCGTAAGAAGGTACAGTAGAGGTAACAGATTGAACAAGAGTAACTCTTCCTACCATAGAGAGAACATTCATTTTCCAACCAGCCAATTTAGCTTGAAGGTTTTCAAGGATATAGTTAAAATGGTGCCTGGTCACCCTTTTATTCAAAAGAAGGACACCCAAGTACTTTCCTATATCATTAGTTAATGGAATGTTGCATCTAGCATTGAGGTCTCTAGCCTTTCTCACATTAAGGTTAGGGGACACAAAAAGTTTAGATTTTGGAGATTAATTTTAAGCCCAGAGATGAAACTAAACTCAGTCAAAACATCAGTAATAACAGCACAGGTTTTAGTATCAGCTTTTGCAAAAAGAAGTAAATCATCAGCAAAAAACAAGTGGGTGATACAAGGTCCTCCTTTAGCAGTAGAGATCCATTTCTATCTCTGTTGCTCAGCCTTTAAGCTTATCATATTAGACAGGCGTTCCATGCACAAAACAAAGAGGAAAGGAGATAAAAGGTCACCTTGCCTTAGACCCTTCAAAGGCCTAAACTCCTTAAGAGCTTCACTATTCCATAAGATAAAGGTCTGTACTGAGGTTACACAACACATGATTAAATCCACCCAATTCTCATTGAAGTTAAATTTAAGAAGAGTTTCTTTAAGGAAATGCCACGAAATATTGTTATAAGCCTTTTCAAGATCAATTTTCAAAATCATATTGCCCAGTTTACCTTTTTGAAGCCTCATGGAATGTAAGGCTTCTTGAGTAATGATGATGTTATCATTGGTATTTCTACCAGGGACAAAACTACTTCGATTAGGCCCCACAAGTTTATCAAGAAAAGGTCTAAGTCGATCCACAAAAGTATTAGTAATGATTTTATAGGTAACATTACAAAGGCTAATAAGGCGAAAATGTTTAACCCTCTTAGGATTGTTAACTTTCAGGATAAGAGCAATAAGGTTCTTGTTCATCTCCTCAAGGATGCGATTGATAGGAAACAATTCTGGATGAAGAAACAAACACCAGGGCCAACAATATCCCAAAACATATGAAAGAAAATAGCCTAAAAACCATCTCTACCAAGGGCTTTGAAGGCTTTGATATTGTTAACAGCTTCCTCATTAGTAATATCTTTAGACAGCTCAGTATTATCCAGATTAGATAGAGTGCATGTAATAATATTACACCAGTGGTTCAAAGAATTGGTAATGGGATTCCCAAACAAATTTTTGGAATAAGTAACAACAAGATTCTTAAGGTTAGAGGGATTGTCAATCTAGACACCATCATCATCCTGGAGTACCTCAATTCTAAGTCTCCTTCTCTTAATGAGAGTGAAGAGATGAAAGAACTTAGTATTGCAGTCCACTTAGACAATCCAGTTCTCTCTGGATTTCTGAAACCAGAGGAGTTCCTCCTAGTAAAGTGTTTGATTATACTGTTCCACCAGATCCTTTTCAAGCAAGTGGAGATTGTGGGTATAGACATGGGATTGAAATGTTTGGATCCTTTCAATCCTCCCTAGAAGCCATCGCTTCCGTTTAAAAATATTACCAAAAGTATCCCTATTCCAGACAAATACCTTGTTCGCCAAAGTGTGAAGTTTATCAATAAGATCAGGATTACAGTGATTCCAACAATTCTCAACAACAGACCTGAATCCCTCATGGGTAATCCAGGCTGCTTCAAATTTAAAAGGTCTAAAGAGCGGGTTATGGAGGATTTTACCTTCAGTGAAGACCATCATCGAAGAGTGATCAGAATAAGTTCTGGGGAGGTTGCGAACAAAGCCATCGGGGAAACGGGTCCTCCATTCCTCGTTGCAGAGAGCTCGATCTAGTCGAACTCTATTATTAGACCAAGTGAGGCTAGGTCCAATGCAGCCGAGATCCATGAGGTTACAGTTGTTGATCTTGTCATTAAATTTCCGATTACGCCTTTGACTCTGGTTAAGATTTTGACCTTGATTTTGGTTCATAGTGAACCCTCTTTTCTCAATACTACTAGCATAGTCATTGAAATCTCCAGCAACAAGCCAAGGCATTTTCATAGCCTGGGCTATTTCGTCCAAATTTTCCCATAGTTCATCACGAGCTCTAGGGTTTGGGCTTGCATAAACTACCGATAATAGCCATTCAGGGTTGTTCTATCTAGAAATGGTGGCAAGGATCATTTGTGAGCTAGTTTATGAGATTCTAACATTATTGTTGGGATTCCACATCATCCAGATACCTCCATTTCTACCAATAGGGTCAACATGTGCAGTGGCTGTAAAGCCAAGGGTGTTAAAGAACATACCCATAGATTGAAGAGCAACTTTAGTTTCCATAAGTACTAGAATATTAGGTTTCTATGTTTTGATCAGTTCTTTAATGCTCCTCTTGAACTTGTTGTTTCCAGCTCCATAGCAATTCCAAAATAGCATATTCATTAGAGACATTTAGGGGAGATTTGGGATGGGCAACTGGGCTGGAATGCCCAGCGTCGCCCTAGCTCTATTGTGGTTGTCCTTCATGGATAGTTTCGAGCTTGCAATCACTAGGTGCTGACTCTGGCTTGCTTCGAATTGCCACCACGGTTTGTTCTTTAGTTTCACTTCTTCTACTCACCAGTCGACAGCGACGAGGTGAGATGCTTCTTTCCTTGGGTCTAGGAATAGCATCACTCGATGTTGTGAGATCTTGTGTTGGGTTGTGGTCATCACTGGCTCCTTCATCTCCTCTCTCGCGATTTGTATTTCTACGTTGCTCATCCTTGTTTTTATCAGGGGGCTTTTTATTATGACTGGTTTAAAGTGGTCACTCTTGGTGCTGTGAGAACTCCTGGGTTTAAAGCTGAAGGTAACTGGGGTTGGTAGCTAAGCTCCTTATCTTTAGAGGCGACAGACTGTGTAGACGTCATATCTTCCTTTCGTATCATTTTTTCCCGAGCTACTCATTTCCCTCGTTTGATCTCATCTCTAAGCAAATCTTTTGCTATCTCTGAAACCTGCTTCCTTGGTTTTGAAGTCCATTTTATTATTTCTTTGTTCAACTTGGCCTGATTGTTCCCCTGCAACAAACATTTCCCCTTGAAGTATATCAAACCGATTTCCTTGTGACTGTGCTGGGCTCTTTGAGGGCTTTAAATGACGATTTGGTCTTCTTTTGGTTGGGGCTTTTGTCTATGGCCCATAGCTTGGGCCCACCTCAACTTCATTAGTGTCAATGTTGTTTGGGCTCTTGGATATGCTTGGCCCATGTGGGTCCTTGCCTCTTTCAACGACTATCTGGGTTATCTTCTCTAGTGTCATCTGCAACCTATCGGAGCAATTATCCTTCCGATGGCCAATCTTGCCACAGGAAAAGCAAAATGTATGTAAATGTTCATGTTCAACAACATAGCTATACTTACCGATAACAAAGTGCGAGAACAGCGGTTTTTTCAAGTCCATCTCTACGCACACCCAGGCGTATTTTCCCCTAGCGGCCATGGCTGTGTTAATGTCCACCTTCAGCGGCTTCCCCAGAGTTTTTGCAATATGAAAGAGGACTTTTTCACTATAGTTCTCAATAGGAAGATTAGGGAATCTAACCTAGATAGCTGTTGTATCCTCTTCCGCAACATCCGATTTGAAGTCAGGTTGCCACTTTCGAACATTGACATAGTGGTCCATCACTACTCATGGGCCGCATGTGTAAACCCTATTATAGTCCTCTATCATATCAAACTTCACTATAAAGAAGCCATGTCCAATGTCAAGAGCTTCAAAATCTGCTTGTAATCCCTAAATCTTTTTCATCTTGGTGACAAACAATTTATAACCAATGCTCTTACCCAGTAACCTAATAATAAGGCATTTTTTCCATGGCTCTCGAATTTTTTTGAGAAGGCCGGGTGGGATTTTTATTTTTGGGATTTGGTCAGTCTGATTGAGCTCTGGATCTTCAATAGTAATATCTTCAATCATATCTTCTTCGTCTCCAGATGATAAGTCTTCAACATTGCAATCAAAAAAATTTCATTGTTGTTCTCATTAAATCGCGAATAGAGGAGGACCTGTTTAAGTGATTTTTGTGTTTGCCTTCGCTCCTTCTATTCCTTTCTCTACACTCACGTCCATAACTTCATTTCTGGGTTCAAGTCCACTATGGTCTCTGTCATTTCTGTTTTAGTTGAATCAGATTAGTTGGTCAATGTGGTCAATAGTTGTTCCCCCATGGAGATATCTGTTTGTTCCATTTGGTCTCCTTTGATTTTCTTCGTACTCCTGGCAAGATGATCATCTTCTTCAGGTGATCGATGGGAGATGGTTTCAACAGTAACGGTCATATTTTAGAGAGAGAATTTTTCAAGTTTATTGAGCATGTTGTGTTAACCTTCCCACAGTTCAACATTGCTTGTTTGACTGAATCCTCAAAACCAATTGAATTGAAAGCCTCTATTTCTTGTTGCTTGACATGTGAAATACAGAAATTGATAGTCACGATATAGTTTTGCATGAATGCAGCTAGCATCTTATGCTTGATGTGTGACACCCTAAATATTTAAGTAATACCACAATCCACCACAATTAATCATAATCATAATAATAATAATTTGTAATAGTAAAATAAAATAATTAATTTTATGACGGTAAATTATTAATAAGAATAATAATAATCTGTAATAGTAAAATAAAATAATTAATTTTATGATGGTATGCGATAAAGTATAATTTAATTTATTATATAATTAACTAGGGTCAATGTAAGGTGAAGGCAAAATAATAATAATAATAATAATAATAATAATAATAATAATAATAATGGAAATAATAAAATAACTAAGCTATATGTGTTGTATAAATTAATTTTTCATTGTAGTTATCAAATATATGATGAAGAAAATTATTTGGAGGCTAAGTTAATCACTAATTAATAAAAGAAGATTGGCATGTATAGATTTAGTTAAACAAATTAAGTAATAATTAATTACGATGATTTGCAAATATGTTGAGAAGAATGAATAGCAGCCATCTGTACCACCCAGGATTAGGGGGGGAGGTGATTCATCACCTTAGGGCCATTAAGTAGGATGAGTCATCACTTAGTTACATGTATAAAAAGAGAGGAGGTGCTGTGAAGTAGTGCTAACAAAAAACAAAAAAAAAAGAAAGAAATAAAAAAAGAGAATCAGCAAAAGTAGAGAGCAAGAGAAGGGCCGAAAACCAACGGAAATAGGAAGAAATTAGTAAGACTTAGTAACGTTTTGGCTTTTTGGCTAAAAAGTTCGGTGGCCAAACGAGGCCTCAATATTAAAGTGAGTTATATTATGCCTTAAGTCACTATAATATATTATACGTATATTTTTGGTTACCATAATTTATTTTATGTAATGTATGTTTTATAAGTTATATTAATATTTTGATCACGTTAATTATTTTCTAAACTCTATTTGCTTAAATTGAGACTCATGGATATGTTTGTTTAACTTTTAGAAATTATTTGACAATGATTTTATAACTAATTATGTTTTGTAAGTACCACCACGGGAGTCTTATGCCTTGGGGACTGAAATAACCATTGGCCTCTGTTTGACCATTTTGTGGTCCTCTGTTTGTCATGGATCCATTGACCTCTACTCTAACTGTCACTTTAGTGACTTCTGTTCTATTCCGTTTTGTACCGTGGTTATGGTTATTTATTTACATAATTTATGTATTTCAATTTCTGCAACTTAAATAATTTGTTTATTCAAATTAAGTTATTTAAATATTTTAACCTAACTAACTATTCATGGTTATTTTGTGTTCCCTATACTCTTGGCATAATATTTCTCACTCTGCTGTGTACTTATAGTTGTTATCCTTTCAGGTAACGAGATGTAAGGAAGACTCGCAACCTCATATAGTGGAACCCGTACAAGAATTAAGGCTGATTCGTTATTTTGTTTTTTTTTTTTTCTTCCTTTTGTTTTTTTTTTTACTAAGGGCCAGTCACTGAATAAAAAATAAATAAAAGCCCTATAGATGTACTTTCTTTTATCAAAATAATCGAATGAAATTAATTTTCTGTTTAATTATTTTCTTACTTTCATTTTATTTCTACATATACCACTTAATTTATTATGATTAAAATTATTTAATAAGTTGCGATTCCAACTCAAAGCGCCTAAGTTGGGTTGTGACCTGATGAATATTGTCTTTACTCGAAACTATTTAGCCTAACAATTGTCTTGTTTTCTTGAAGCTTTGATGACATCATTTTTTCTTTGTCATGTGGTAGTAGATTTATATCAAATGTTAAAATCAAGAGCATTTCAGCTGTTGGTGGTGCTGATGGAAGAAGTCCTTCCATTCCAAGATGACGGAGTAGTTAATTATATCAAAAATGTTAGAGGCCTCAAAAATTCTACCAAAAGTTTTACCAAATATCTCACATGGGTGTGGAATCCACATGGGACCCACATTGTGTGGGTCCCACACCCATGTGAGACATTTGGTAAAATTTTTGGTAAAATATTTGGGGTCTCTAGCATTACTCTAATTATATTGCAAATAATTATTATTTTTTTTTTTGTTTCTTTTGTTATCCTTTTTAATATGTGATGATATTTTTATACATTGATATTGGAGCTTATGGTTGATATTAAATAATTAATTATATTTAATATATAAGTTTTTTTTATTTATACTATCAATACTTTTGTTTTGTTTTAGAGACAAATTTGAGTTCTAAAATTATCAAAAATTATTAGTATTGTTGGAGAATGTTTTTATATATTTTTGAAAAAGAATGTTTGGTTGACACTCTATTATTACATGATACATATATATTATTATTCGTATATATGATTCTATGAATGTGAATGTGAATGTGAATGTGGATGTAGATGTAGATGTAAATGTATTTTGTTTTAGAAAATATTAATAATTTGTACAGAAAATGAATTAATAAAATATATTTATTTTATGAATTTTTTTTTTTTTGTGACAATAATAAACCGTGGCTAATGTAATTCTCATTTCCATATATTTTATTAACGACGTGTTAACCTCTCGCATATATGTATTAATTCAATTCTTTAGTGACGATTTAAACTGTCCCGAATACATTATTGATTCAATTTTATTTTTTTGCGACGTTTTAGTCCATCGCAAATAATACTTTTAGCGATGTCAACTACCATCTCTAAAAAAGTTTTGGTGACAACATCCTAAACCATCAATAAAAGTGATGTTTTTCTCGCTTTTTTGTGTCAGGTCAAATCGTCGCAAAAACTATTAATTTGCCGTCACTACAAGAAAGCGACAGTTTGTAACCATTGCAAATACTTTTTGTCACACCCTCTTCTGTCACCCCCACTTCCCGTCGCTATTCCGTCGCAAAAAATCTTTTACGACAGCATGTCAATCTTTTGCGTTTGAAACCATAGCAAAAGGTCCAATTTTTAGTAGCGACAGTTTTATTAAAAAAAAATTTAAGCAACTTGCATAAGTGATGATCATTGTATGACTGCAATCTGGTTAATTGTTCAAAAATTACATTGTAAGCCTCATAAAAAAGTCCATGGGTTGATTTGAGCCCTACCTGGCCGAATTTTGCCTGACCCAGACCTGAGGATGGGCTAGCAGCACAGCCCAGCCCAAAAATATATGGACTATGCTTGGGTAGAAGGCTAAGGCATGTGGCCTGACCTGTCGACTTTTCAAGGCCCCATCCATAATATGTGCATCTCGAAAGCCAATACCAAGCCCACTTATCTATACTATTTATATTTTATATATTAATATAAAGTGAGGGCTAGAGTTGACGTCCATGGTGTCATGTATTTCTCGTACTTCTATTTAAAACAAAAAAAAGTTAAATAGAGAAATGCACAAGATTTCAAATTAAGACTTCGGCCTAAGATAGAATGTTCTTACCATTTGGGAAAACACATATTATAATGTTACTTTTATTTTTATTTTTACTTATGTAAATTATACACGTATTGCATGTACCAGCCACTAATAATAAATACTATTTGCTCCTCTCTTTCTTTTGATTTTTTTGGTACACGTAAGCAATTTTAGTAAAACAATTAGATTAATATTGAGAACTAAATGAACAGGACACCAACTACAAAGCTAGTAACTATATTACTACTAAATTAAAGATGCATAAAAATTAATAACATAATAATAATTACTTAATAAATAAAGTTAATTTTTATGATTCAATATTCAATCCTAATTATTGTAATGCACTTAAAAATTTTATATTGTATTTTTTATTTTCGGTGATTATTTAGAATTTAATAAAAAAATTACCAAATTAGGCCCGCCCAAAATTCATAAATCCATATTTTTAAGAACAAGTGTAGGGTCTGGTCTTTAGAAATATAGCATAGGTGAACCTGAGCTTAGCTAGTTGACGGGTTAATGGCCATGGGTTTTAAATTTTAGGGTCGAGTTGGCCCAACCCGAGCCATTTGCTGACACTTGCAACCAAGGAGAGCTTGGGTTCCAATTCGAAACTCCCAGCGACACAGAATTTTGTAGCATTCGGCTGACCACAGACAACTTTATTTCCAAGATTCAAATCTTAATTTCTAGGACACCCATGCATGATTACACGTTCTAAATTCTCCAAAAAGTAGCACCTTAAAATGGCAATTATTCCTCAGGGCATGCATATGCATGCACATTCAGACAACGTTCACCAAACGTTGATTATTGGCGACACAACAATGGGGCTCCTCACCGTGTGCCCTTCATTCTCTTCAATCCAAGTTAGAACCGAATGTCACTGACCCGTTCTTGTCACCCATATAACTTATGGTCAGAGAGTAGTTCTGCTTCTCATATGTCTTCCCAAACACTAATGTATCTGGTGAAACACTGACCACAGACAACGTTGGTGCTATCAAATTAGCTGTGTAAGACGTTGCGCCGGCTCCAACATTCGTGACGGTCCTTTGAAACGTTTGAACCACCATCCCTGTTGTGTTTGTGTACAAAGCAATGAAAGATGGGTAATTGAGATCAGAAGTGTTTGAGCAACTGTAACTGTTCGATCTTGTTATGGTCAAGATCTGGTTCGCAGTGAAATTCTTCACATAGTCCTGTGAAGTAGCATCATATATAAGACCCGGATCATTTGCCCTGTTCGGATCAACTTGACCAGATCCCATAGCTAATGGCGTAGCAATTTCGTAACCCAAGCCAATGTCTCGGATTTGATTAAAAGTGTTATCGATTGGGCTTGCTGTGGTCATCATGGCGGAGCGAATGGCAGCCGGACTCCATTCAGGGTGCGCTCCCTTTAGTAGTGCAGCAATGCCAGAAGCATGCGGCAAGCCATGGATGTCCCGGAGATTGTGACGTAATCGCTGCACAAGACAATATTTGAACCAATGGAAGCTGAATATCCATTTGGAATCCAAGATGCTAATACTGGTGTTCCCGGGGCCATCACGTCTGGCTTGAGGATTCCTGGATAGCTCGGCGAAGGACCTCTTGATGTATAGGCAGCAACAGCTGGTGCAGCCTTAGTACCCACAAAGGTTTGTTGAAACTTAATGCTAGCTGTAGGTTGAACAACAGTTTGGGCATAACTGATCAATGTCGGTGCGTCCTTTGGGCTAATCACGACCCCCGGATAAGGGAAAATATTAAACTCAAATATTTGAGGATCATCCGAGATAAAGATAGCTGCAGGCTGATTTGACATAGAAACTTGTTTGATTTGTGTGAAAAATGGCAACGTATTATCGCATATGAGGATCGAGAAAGGGGCCTCAGACAATTCAGATGAGTTGCAAGCGGATATAGTCGTGTTGTAGATAATAGGGTAGTTTTCCACCAAGGCACTCGCAGGGAACATGCTCCATCCGGTGATGGTTAACCCATTTCCCAGAGTCACTGTCCCGGCGAACCAACGATCAATAGAACCAGCTGCGACTGTCAAGACCCATGGAATGCCATTGTGCAACAATCCAAGCTGCTCTGGACCATGATTTCCTACTGAAGAAGAAACAAGCACTCCATTTTCCATTGCTCCGAATGAAGCTATGGCGATTGGATCCTCATAAAGTGGCGTCTGATCGAAACCCATAGAAATTGATATCACATCAACACCGTCAGCAACTGCCTGGTCCATGCCAGCAAGAACATCTGAAGCATAGCGAAATTGGTCCCAAATAACCTTATACATGGCAACCCTAGCTCGTGGAGCGACCCCTCTTGCTGTTCCTGCAGCGTAGCCAAAGAATGAAGCACCATCAACATAGTTTCCTGCAGCAGTTGAAGAAGTGTGCGTCCCATGTCCTTCAGTGTCCCTCGTCGAGTTCATGCTGAATGTAATGTTGGGATTTGCAGCCACAACGCCCTTGTTGAACGACCTAGCTCCTATGAGCTTCAAATTACACATTGAAGAATTGAACTCTTGTCCTGCTTCGCAAATTCGTTTCCACCTGCTGGGAATTTCAGTCATCCCATCATCTTTAAAGCTTTCACTCTCTGGCCACACCCCGGTGTCGATGACACCGACAATCACATCTTTGCCATAATTGGAAGCCGGCCATAGTCCGGTGGCAGGATTGAGGGAGAGAAAATCTGTGGTATGAGTGGTATCAATCGTGGCTTGCCTGTCACTATAAGGCGAGTTCTTCAGGGAGTCAAGCTCATCTTTGGACAGTACTGCACTGAAGCCATGAAATGCATGGTCATAAGTGTAGACAAGGCTTGGTGTGGAATGATGGCCGTTTGATGTTGTAGACTCCACAGATTTTATGGAATCAATGATGGAGGAGTACCAATGATGATGGGTAGTGAAAGCCTTGGGCATGAAAGACTTGTCCATGTGGACAATGAATGTGGACCTCTCAGCCGAGGTTGAACTAACATGGAGAGGTAAAAGAAACATTGCAGACAATATCATCAACAGAAGGGGGGACCCATTTCTTGTCAACCCCATTGTTTTTGTCAGAAGAAAAAACTTATGCTCAGACACCAACTAGGTATGGAACTTAAATAGGTGCATATTTTACAACTACAAGGTAAGCACAGGATTATGATAATATATATTATGAGGATTTACATGCCCTGTGCGGGCTTTTTTTAAGTTGAATAAAACTTCTCCGTGGAGTCTCTGTTAATTTGTTCCATTGGCAGCTGGCTTCTTTGGAAAGGTTTCATGGTCAACTTGTGAAATTACAAGGATGAGTAAATGTTAAGATGATTAGATTTCAGTAATGCTAGGTATCATGAAAAACCTTTTATGAAAATAATCATGAAAGTTTTGTGACCATTGGATTACACTTAGAATAAAGCACCACACACTAATCAAGGTAATCCAAGGATCATAAATATTTCATGATCATTTTCATGAAAAAAATTTCATGATCCCTAACTTTTCTCATTAGATTTTTATATCAAATTTATTTACCATTTAACATGGCACTTTAAATATCAACTTTGTGTTGTTATAATATCTGGAAAGTAAGGTTCATTGTATTAATACAATGATCACAAAGAAATTTGAAACAAAAATTTGATCATCGCGTTATTACTCAAATCAAATTTTTCCGTATATAAAATGATATAACGTTTTAAGATGCGTCTTTCTTTCATTTCAAATAGAAAATATAAAATAGGTGATAATGTTATTTTTATGAAAAGTAAATATTATACAAACTAAGAGAATATGACATAGAATTCGAATTTTCATTTAAAATTTTATATAAAATGATATAACGTTTTAAGATGCGTCTTTCTTTCATTTCAAATAAAAAATATAAAAATACGTGATAATGTTTACTCAAATTAAATTTTTCAAAAAATAGGTGATAATATTATTTTTATGAAAAGTAAATATTATACAACTTAAGAAAAAAAAAAAAACATTTACAAAATTTGTTAATTTGTTCAATATACAACATTTTGTAAACTGTTTTAGAAACGAAAAAATCAGCTTTTTATCACAAGCCAAGATCAAAACAGACAGTATTTAGCCAGCTTGGCCATTCAATTTTTATATACCTCAACTATATACAATATACATAGAACGTTCTCAGATTTTTTGTTTTTATTTTTAAATTATTGACCCCCAACCCCCCCTCCCAAAAAAAAAAAAGAATAATGACATTCATGGGCTGGCCTCTATGAACTTTTGATAGGATATCACACAACTCAGAGCAACCGAAGCAGAGGAAGCTGCAGCAAACATCAGTCCCCTACAAGCAGTGTCAACTCATCCAGTGTAACAGAATAAGCAGTGCCAGCTCATCAAGTGTAACAAGAATAATAACTGTATTAGTTAGTGGTTGTAACTAGCTGTAGTTAGAGTATGTTGAGTTTAGAATTAGTTAGAACTAGAGTTAGATTAGATGGTTATGAATGTATATAAATATCAATGTAATCTGTCATTGAAATAATATAATGAAAGTATAACATAGTAAATTCATTTCATTCTCTGAAATTCATCATGGTATCAGAGCTGAGCCTGCTCTAACGAGCTTTAGAGATGTCATCCATGGCGTCTTCAACAGCACCACCTACTTTTCCAGCCAATCTTGGTCTCTTGATTTCTAATCTCTCTTCTTTCGTCAATGTAAAGCTTGACTCAACGAATTTCATAATCTGGAAAACACAATTACAGAATATACTCAGAGCAACTAATCTTCTTGATATTCTTGATGGTTCATCCTCATGTCCTTCTCCTTTTGTTCTTGATTCAACTGGAAAAGAGATACCTAATCCTGAATTTTCTAAATGGAAAATCATCTTCTCAGCTGTGTCACTGCTACTCTCTCACCATCGATTTTCACTTCGGTTCTTCATCTCAAAACTAGCTCTGAGGTATGGCTAACTCTGAATAAGCGTTTTACCTCTCTTTCTAGATCTCATATCCACCAATTGAAGAATAAACTGAATTCGATTTCTAAGAAAACTGAGTCTATGGAACTCTACTTGAGTCATATCAAAGAATTGGTTGATTAGTTGCATCTTGCCTCAGCTTCGGTTGATGATGAAGATATAGTTCTCATCACCTTGAATGGATTGCCAAGTGAATATGATGCTTTTAAAACTACTATTAGAGCTCGTTCTGAAGGGATTACTATGGATGAATTATCTTCTTTACTGTGTTCTGAAGCTTTACATATTGAAGAGAAACAAAAATCTTCTTCTGAGCTTTCTCTGGCCTATGCTGCTATGAAAGATAATGTTTCTTCTTCAAAAGGTTTTTCTACATATCATCATGGCAGATCTAACTACAGAGGAGATTCTCGAGGTAATTACAGAGGGAATAGGTCTGGTGGTAGATATTCTTCTTCTTTTAGAGGAAGGTATCAGTCCAAAAATCATAATCAAATTCGATCTACTTTTGGTTCAGTTTGTCAGATTTGTGGCAAGCCAAATCACTCTGCATTTGAGTGTTGGCATCGTATGGATCCTCAGTTTCAGCAGTCAACTCAGTCTTCTCCACAGCATTTTCCTGCTTCATCTGGCTCTAAAGCTTACACTACATCTACCTCTGAAGTTGCTTCCCATAATTGTTCTCTTCAGCCTTGGTATCTTGACTCTGCTGCCACAGATCATATTACTAATGATCTTGGTAATCTGACTACCTATCAACCTTACACTGGTTCTGAGAAAGTCACTGTGGCTGATGGTTCTTCTCTACCTATCCATCATACTGGTTCAGGTCTTTTACCTACTCCACATCATTCTTTCAAACTCAAAAGAGTGCTCCATGTTCCTTCTCTTTCTTCTAATCTTCTTTCCGTTCAGCAATTAGCCAAAGACAATAATTGTTCTATTACTTTTAATAATTCTGCCTTTTCTATTCAGGACAACAATACCAAAGCTACACTCCATAAAGGCTTCCATACGCATGGTCTTTATCGTTTTCCTTTGCATTCTTCACCACAAGCATTTCACAGCACCACTGCTTCTCCAGATGCATTCATGCTTTGGCATCAAAGGCTCGGTCATCCCTCAGCTTCCAAGTTTCAACATCTTCATAAGTTTTTGAATGTACCTTTAGGTTCAAATAAAACTTCATTTTCTTGTATTGATTGTTCTATGTCTAAGAGTCATCGGTTGCCTTTCAAATTGTCTAATTCTCATGTAAATCAACCATTAGCTCTTATTCATAGTGATGTTTGGGGTCCTTTTCATCCTGTTGGTTCTACTTCCATCTATAAATACTATGTGTTGTTTGTTGATGATTACTCTCGCTTTACTTGGCTTTATCCTTTGAGTTATAAAAGTGAGGTTTAGGCCCCGTTTGGGAACTTACCTTTTTAGCCAAAAAGCCAACAACTCATACCAAAAAGTCAAAGATTCTTTTTTCTCTCTACTTTTTGCATATCTTTTCGTAATTAGCCAAAAAGTCATCCTAAACATATAATTTTTTTTACCTACTTTTTTAACCAAATAGTCAAAAAGTTACTAAATTAGCCTGTTCCCAAACCAGGCCTTACTCTAAGTTCTTGGAATTTAAATCTTTTGTTGAAAAACAATTTGGATTTCCTCTCAAAATCCTTAGAACAGATGGTGGTGGAGAATTTATTAATCATCAAATGGAACATTTTATCAAAACCCATGGCATTTTGCATCAACAATCTTGCCCTCATACACCCTCTCAAAATGGTGTTGCTGAGCGGAAACACAGGCACATTACGGAAACTGCTATTGCTCTTCTCCATCAGTCTTCTTTACCACTCACCTATTGGTTTGATGCTATTGCCACTGCCACTTTTCTTATTAATAGGCTTCCTAGTGCTTCATTGTCTCATGCCTCCCCTTTTCAACTTTTATTTCACACTTCTCCAGATTATTCTTTGCTTAAAGTGTTTGGTTGCCTTTGCTATCCTTGGCTTCGATTTGCTTCCACTCATAAGCTACAACCTAAATCTAGCCCTTGTGTTTTTTTGGGTTATCATCCATCCATTAAAGGTTACAGGTGCTTCAATTTACAAACTGGTCACACTCTTATTTCTAGACATGTTGTTTTTCATGAAACAATTTTTCCCTTTTCTACTCCATCACCTACATTTACTACACCCACTCAATCTACTCTCTCTTCCTTTTTTTGGTCTTCTTCTCCTCTGTCTGTTCTTTCACAGCCTCGGCATCCCATGCCTCCTTCACAGTCTCCTCTGTTGCCGTCACAGCCTCTGCCTACACCTTTATCACCTTTCCATCCTAATCAATTGTCCACACAGCCTGTTCAGTCATCTCAGTTGCCTCCACAGTTCCAGCAGTCTCGACTCCCACAGCAATCTCCGCAGCATACACACCAGCTTCAGCAGTCTCAGCAGTCTCACCAGCCTCTTATTCCTATTAATTCTATTGCTATTCATTTACCTCTTCCTCCTCCCTCTTCTAATTCTAACACTCATAGTATGCAAACCAGATCCAAGTCTAAACTTTCTTCTTCTCTTCCTTCTTCTTCTTGTTTTCTTACTTTTAGTCCAGTTTCTTCAAATGAACCTCTTTCTTACAAATCTGCTCTTACCTCTCCTGTTTGGTTTCAAGCCATGTTAGATGAATATTCTGCCTTGCAAATGCAGCACACTTGGTCCTTGGTTCCTCTTCCACCCAATAAACAAGCCATTGGGTGTAAGTGGGTTTTTAAACTTAAGAAAAATTCTGATGGTACTGTGGCTCGGCATAAAGCCCGCCTTGTTGCTAAGGGATTTCTTCAAGAACATGGCATTGATTTTCAGGACACTTTCAGTCCTGTTGCCAAACAGCCCACTATACGCATTCTTTTGTGTTTGGCTTTGCACTCTAACTGGTCTTTAAAGCAATTGGACATCTCCAATGCCTTTCTCCATGGTCGTTTGGAAGAGGAGGTCTATATGGTTCAACCTCCCGGCTTTATTGATCCTTCTCACCCACAGTTGGTCTGTAAACTTCATAAGGCTTTGTATGGCCTCAAACAGGCACCTCGGGCTTGGTATTCCACATTTTCTTCCTTTCTTATCTCTCAAGGTTTTGTCATGAGTCAATGTGACCACTCCTTGTTTGTTCACAAAACTTCTTCCACTATTACCTACTTGCTCATTTATGTTGATGACATACTTCTCACTGGAAATGACTCTGTTTATATTCAATCCTTGTTAACACATATGCACAAGGCTTTCTCCATGAAAGAGTTGGGTTCCCTTTCCTATTTTCTGGGCATTTCCGCTACTTCTTTTTCCCTGGGTTTCTTTATTTCCCAACATAAATATGCTTTTGAACTGTTGGTAAAAGCTGGTATGGTGGCTTGTAAACCTTGTGCCACCCCAGTCTCTAGCAAGCCTTCTTCTTCTGCAGCTGATGTTCTTCCTTGCTCTAATCCCTTTCTCTATCGCAGTATTGTTGGCGGTCTTCAATATTTGACTATTACCCGGCCTGAATTAGCCTATGCTGTGAATCAAGCTTGCCAATTTATGCATTCTCCTTCTAATGCCAATTTTTCTGCTGTCAAGCGGATTCTCCGCTATGTTAAGGGTACCTTGTCTCATGGCCTCACCTTTTCTCCTAGCTCATTTCAGTTGCAGGCTTTCACAGATTCAAATTGGGCTGGTGATCCTTTAGATCGGCGTTCTACTTCCAGCTACTGCATTTTTCTTGGGCAAATCTCATCTCTTGGTCCTCTAAAGGGTAGGCTACTGTGTCCCGTTCCTCCACTGAAGCTGAATATCGGGCTTTAGCGCATACTACTGCTGAGGTCACTTGGTTGCAAATGCTCTTAGCTAAGTTTGCCATTTCTCTTCCCTCTCCCCCTATCATTTGGTGATAATCAATCTGCTCTTTCCTTTGCTGCCAATCCAGTTTTCCATAGTTGTTCCAAACACATCGAAGTCGATTGCCATTTTGTGCTAGAAAAGGTTGATGCCCATTAGTTAGTTCTTCTCTATATTCCTACCTTGGATCAAATTGCGGATGTGTTCACCAAACCTCTTTCCACTACCAGGTTTCAATTCCTCACACACAAACTTTTGGTGTCTCTTCCACTCATTCGCTTGCGGGGGGATGATAGGATATCACACCAATCAGAGCAACCAGAGCAGAGCAAGCCGAAGCAACACTAATCCACTACAAGCAGTGCCAGCTCATCTAGTTTAACAGAATAATAACTGTATTAGTTAGTGGTTGTAACTAGTTGTGGTTAGAGTATGTTGAGTTTAGAATTAGTTAGAACTAGAGTTAGATTAGATGGTTATGAATGTATATAAATATCAATGTAATCTATCATTGTAAAGATACGATGGAAGTATAATATAGAAAATTCATTTCATTCTCTGAAATTCATCATGGTATCAGAGCAGTGCCTGCTCTAGCGAGCTTCAGAGATGTCATCCATGGCGTTTTCAACGGCACCACCTAAAGCTTGACTCAACAAATTTCATAATCTGGAAAACACAGTTACAGAATATACTCAGAGCAGCTGATCTTCCTGATATTCTTGATGGATCGTCTTCATGTCCTTGTCCTTTTGTTCTATC
>NW_021025450.1:80100-138051 GCF_004153795.1 Camellia sinensis | reverse complement strand
TTCAGAATCTGCTTTTCTTGTAGTGGTGAACCACAAATATATAGAGTTTGGATTTTAATTCAATCCTATCAGGTTAATGATTTAAGATCCAAATAAAGGTATTGAAAAAACCAAATCAATTGAACCCGTTGGGGGTGGGTTGGTTTGATTTCAGATTTTTTGAATATTTTGTGCACCCATATGTAGGTCTATGTCATGGGATGATGAATTGAAATTCTTTTTAACAAGCAATAGAAGTGCACATTTTGATATTTTATCTTCTTTAACACCTTTGTGCTTCGTGAATTTTTGCCTAATAATTTCCTTTGATAAGGGTGCCTAGCTGGCTGCATCATGTCCCAATAATTCAGAGTTTTGTTTTTTTGGTCTGACCAATAATTCATTCTAAGACAACTATTAAGAATATGAAGACTCTAATGGTCCCCATTTGAAATGATTTGTACATCAATCAAGATCTGAAAACAATTTTGGAAAAGCTAGCATTAAGTTAAGGTGTTTAGGGGAGGGAAGATGTGATTAAAGACCAAGAAAGCTAATTATTATTGCATTGGTGCGATGAATCTCACTTTTCATAGAGTCTGGATTGCTGTCCGGGCTCGTAGGGTGTACTACGAGTCCTATTTCAATTATCTAAACCGTTCATTTTATAAAACTCTTCGTGTATATTATCCAACAAAAAAAAAAAAAAATCAATCCGATAATTATAACATGTTACTTATTGCATTTGTCACCAAAAACAATGGATGGTCAGTTTTAAAAGTACACTTGTCAAATTGAATGTATTATGATTATCAAATTGGTCTAATTTATTTTATTAATAATATACATGAAAGGTTTTACAAAATAAATGATAATTTTATTTAAAAAACTTCAATCTCTATTACTCATTTGATCCTTGTAATTTAGGCTTAGTTTCGCTATTTCAATTGAGACTAAAATGTACAAAAGACTAAATAGACTAAAAAAGTCAATAAGATAAAATGTAACATCCAAATCATAATCATTTTTTTTTCTCACAAAAATTAAAGAAAAAAATTTACTAATCAGACTTTTTAATTTAAATTAAAAAAGTCTCAACTCTAAAAAGTCAATTGAAAAAGTTTTGTGAACGGCAACTTAATTAATTGAACATGAAACCTACAAAAGAAGCTAGCTGCAACGCAACAAATTAATAGACTACATTACCAGTTACGGAGAAGCCTAAGCTTAAAAGTGACGAATTTCAGAGAATGATATGAATTTCCTATATTATACTTCCATTATATAATTTCAATGACAGATTACATTGATATTTATATACATTCATAACCATCTAATCTAACTCTAGTTCTAACTAACTCTAAACTCAACATACTCTAACTACAGCTAGTTACAACCACTAACTAATACAGTTATTATTCTGTTACACTTGATGAGTTGGCACTACTTATTCTGTTACACTGGATGAGCTGACACTGCTTGTAGGGACTGATGTTGCTGCAGCTTACTCTGCTTCGGTTGCTCTGAGTTGTGTGATATCCTATCATCCCCCCGCAAGCGAATGGGTGGAGGAGACACCAAAAGCTTGTTTGTGAGAAATTGAAACCGGGAAGTGGAAAGAGGTTTGGTGACCACATCCGCAAGTTGATCCAAATGAGGAATATAGCGAAGAACTAACTGATGGCAGCAACCTTTTCTCGCACAAAATGGCAATCGACCTCGATGTTTTTGGAGCGACTATGGAAAACGGGATTGGCAGCAAGGGAAAGAGCAGATTGATTATCACACCAAATGATAGGAGGAGAGGGAAAGAGAAATGGCAAACTCAGCTAAGAGCATTTGCAACCAAGTGACCTCAGCAGCAGTATGAGCCAAAGCCCGATATTCAGCTTCAGTGGACGAACGGGACACAGTAGCCTTGCTTTTTAGAAGACCAGGAGATGAGATTTGACCCAAGAAAAATGCAATAGCCGGAAGTAGAACGCCGGTCTAAAGGATCACCAGCCCAATTGGAATCTGTGAAAGCCTGCAACTGAAATGAGCTAGGAGAAAAGGTGAGGCCATGAGACAAGGTACCCTTAACATAGCGGAGAATCGCTTGACAGCAGAAAAATTGGCATTAGAAGGAGAAGATCGGTGTGGGTGAGGGGTGTTCGCGACTAAAACTGGATTTTTCGTCGCTGAAAGTAGTAGAATTGGCGACTAAAATGGAATTAGTCGCCAAAAGTGAACACTTTTAAAACAGTTTAGTAGCCAAATGTAGGGGTTTTAGCGACTAAAACTCAGTTTAGTCGCCGAATATAAGGGTTTTAGCAACTAAAAAAAATTTAGAAGCCAAAAGAGAAGGTTTTTGGCGACTAAAAACATTTAGTAGCCAAAAGTATAGGTTTTGGCGACTAAAAAATAGTTTGGTCGCCGATTATACGTGTTTTACCGACAAAAATCAATTTCGTAGCCAAAAGTGAAGCTTTTTGGCTACTAAAAAAAATTTAGTAGCTAAAAGTCAAGAATTGCCTACTAAAATGCAGTTTAGTCGCCCAAAGTAGAGGTTTTGGCGACTAAATTTCAGTTTAGTCGCCAAAAGTGGAGGTTTTTCGGCTGGAATGAATTTTTTTAGCGACTAAAATATAATTAGTAGCCAAAACTATACAATTGGCGACTAAAAAATAGATTTAGTCGCCAAAAGTGATCTAATTTTTTTTTTTAGTAAATAATTTATTTTTTACATAAATTATATTGAATAAAAATAATTATTTTTATATATATAGCTAGATATTAATACGAGTCAATATAGTATATAAATAATATATGTTGCATATATATTCATGTGGTGTTGTAGTGGCATAGTGAAGAGAGTGTGTTGCTAAAGGTTTAGAATGTGGGAGAGGTTGGCGGTGCGAATCTCAGAAAAAGCAAAAAAGTTGATTTTTTTTTTTTTCCACGGAAGCACCTTTTTAGTCGCCAAAAGTGTTTATTTTGGGCGACTAAACGGTTTAATCGGCGATTCATGGACTATTGGCGACTAAATGTGTGATTTTAAAAAGTGTAAATCACTATTGGCGACTAAATCGTTGGTCGCTAAAGAGCTATTTTTTGCCGACTAAAAAAATTTTAGTTGCCAATACCTCCAGCGACCATATATACGCGACAAAATGGGCGACTAAAAAAATTAGTCACTGAAAGTAAAAACTCGATTTTCGGCAACTAAAAACAAACTTTTGGCGACTAAAAATTTAGTCGCCAAAGGTACTTTTTCTTGTAGTGCACATGTTTTCATGTAATTAGATCTGTTAGAAAAACTAAAGGTGAACTTGATTGCACCTCCTCATTTCATATATAAAAGAAAAGTTAATGCTAAATTGTCAAACTCATCTTTCATTTACTCTTCGAGTCTGCCAAATACTCATCTTGTATACATTCGGTTGTAACTCATATGACTAAACTTTAATGTTGAACATTCAAAACTGAATTATTCTAAAAAAACTAGTGTAAATTATAAATACACTTCTTAAAGTTTGCTTAAAATACAAATTGTTCTCTGTAATTTAAAAAATTATAAATGCCCCCTTGTCAAAAAATTTATTTAACAGAATTAACTAAAAAAATAAAATTCGTAACTGTTTTTCTATACAATAATAAAATTACTTGAATCATTAATTGAAATAAATTTCTGACGTTATTAAAAATTGTTAATTGATTTGATGGTTTATTAATAAAATGGACTATTTGTTATGAAATTAGAAATTTCAAGGGACGAGATGTAATTTCCATAACCATAGGAAGCAAATTGGATTTTAAGCAAACTTCATGAAATGTATTTGTATTTTATAGAAAAAATTATTGTTAATTGAGTCAAATATGATTAATTCGATCCTAGATCCAAAAACTTATAATCAACCATGATTGAGTTAGTTCTACCTCCAGTACTATCTCAAACTTAACCGACTCATGAACACCCTTACATATACCGGTACCTATTGGTCCAAGTACATGGACATGTGCCCAAGAAAAACCTGGCACACCTCCTCTCTTTTTATTTCCTTATTTTCTCAGTCTCTAATATTAGAATAATGTTTCGTAGCTCGAAACATGTTGCCCTGAATGGCTCAAATACCCAAAACGACGTCGTTTTGGGTAGCTCTCTTTTTTTTTCTTTTTCTTCCCCCTCTGTTTTCTCTCTGAAACAGACAAAAGAGGAGATAAGAAGGGGAGAAGGAAGAACAGAGAAGAAGAGAAGGAGAAGAGAGCGTCGCCGACAAGATGAAGGCCTCGGCCGCCGACGAAGCCATTGTTGAAGAAACTTGAAAAGATTCGAAAGAAACACAAGTATTGTGCGAAAAAACTGGGTTCATCTTAAATAAATCCTTTTCCATTGTTTTAATCCATCAGGGACCATAGCTTCTAAAAACACCATGAATTTCTTTGTGCCTTAAAGCCAACAATTTCTTCTTTTTTCCTCATTTATAAAGTCCCCACAATTTGAACCAAATAAATCCTTACAGGAGACCCAAACCACCCAAAATGTTCCCAACAGATCTTTGATTGACCCAAAATGTGCCATTGCTCTTTTTTTTTTTTTTTGCTAAATTTGCTGTTGATGGAAATTCAAATTATTTAGAGAAACTAAGGAGTTTAAGCAAATAATACAGAGAAGAGAAGAGAAGAAAAAGCTTACTGAGAGAGTGTTTAGAGGACTGAAAATGCAGGGAAATGAGGAAGGTTAGATATTTGTATACACAGATCTATCTATATATATGTGTGTGTGTGTATATATATAAGAGAGAGAGAGAAAGAGACAAGGAGAGCCCACCATCGTAGTTCAAAAGGAAGAAGAAGAAGACCAAAGTAGAGGAGGAGAGATAGTGAAAGAGAGAGAGAGAGAGAGAGAGAGAGAGAGAGAGATTAGGCCATTCGAGCTACGTAGTAGAATTGCTAATATTATTCCTACTCAGCCATACCCTATTGTCATCCCTATAAATAAGGAATTTAGATCACAGTAGCAAGGGCATTTTTGTTGGAAATGGCTCTATAATATGGCTTTATAAAATCTTATTTATTGCTAACTTTGAGCATTAATGAAGGTAGGACCTAAGCATTATTTTTAACATTTCTAATTGGGTTCATGTTTAATGTCACGTAGTGAATAACATCATGTATTTAGTTTCTCAAAATCATTTCCGGATAAATAAGACTTCAATACGTATTTTTCGATTCGTGTAAATGGCTTTAAGTAGGTTTCCTACACATTTGTGAAATATACTTGTCCCACATTGGAAAAACACAAGGATTTAAATGAGTATATAAACTCTAACTTGCCATACTTGGGATGGGCCCCAACGGGTATCCAAGTTTTGTGGAATGGTGAGGTTATGGGTAAAGTGAGCTAGACCTATGGGACCCAAAACACACCCGTACGCCGCCACTGCCACCGTCTGTCCAAGCAGACTTGGGTGCAGGTGTGAGGTTGGATTGGGTTTGTCTAACCCAATACTTATCTTTTTAGGCCAAAAACATTTGTATTTTATTTATTTATTTATTTTTGAATTTTAGTTTCAAAATTCAAAATAAATCTGTCCAGTTTTTTCCTCCACCCGAACAGGTTCATACCTGTTAAACTCCACCTAAACAGATCTATTTCTGCTCCGAACAGGTTTCTACCTGTTGAAACCTGTTCTGAAAAGCCACATGTTCTTCTATAAATAGCCTACCATTCCAGCATTTCATTCATCCAATTTTCCCTGAGCATTTCATCTCTCTTCTTCACTTTCTATCTTTCTGTTTTCTGCATCTGTCTACCATTTAATTTTAAGAAGAAAAAGAAAGAGTAACAGCATAGTTTTGGTTCACCAGACTTGAATTTGTAGTGCTGCGAACCAAGTAGTAGTCGTTGCATCTTGGGAAGTAGACGCTATTAAATCTTGAAGCACCGGAGCGAGGGCGAAATCTACTTTAAGGAGATTGTGTCTAATACAACAAGCCTCGACTTAGAATTTCTGTAAGCAATTAATTCGGAATTTAATTTAATATTTTCTGGATTATTTATTTATGTTTTGTTGTTTATTTTATTTATACATTTAATTTACACACACACACAACCATTGAGGTGCTAACATTCTTAAAGCAGATTTTGTTTTTATTTTTATTTTTGTGTTAGACAGATGAATATTTTGTTTCGAAAAATTAAATAGTAGTCATATACTGTTTAATTTCTTAAATAGTAGTAACATACTATTTAATGATTTCTTTGATAACATGGTAGTCATACACTGTTTATCATTGAAATTTTGTTACAAAATATTTTTCTGTATATTTTGTGTGTACATTAAATTATGTATCATTTTTTGTGATTGATGCATTTTTATTTCGTCAGAAATATGACTACTGAAACAAACAGTGCTGAGATTATTCGTATTCTGACCCTCACACCCGTTGTGCCAGTGATGACTCCAATAGTATCGGTAAATTATGAGGAGAAACCAGAAAAATTTAATGGAAATGATTTTAAAAGATGGCAACAAAAGATGATGTTTTATCTTACAACATTGAATTTGGCTTACTTCACTTATGAAAAAGCTCTAGCACTGAACGAGGGAGAATCTGACCGGCAAAGTGGTTGTCGTAGTCGATGCATAGAAGTATGGTGATTTTCTATGTCGAAATTATATCATCAATAGGTTGGACAATACACTGTACAATGTGTATAGTGTCAAAAGCACCGCAAAAGAACTATAGAAATCTCTAGATCATAAATATAAGACAGAGGATGCTGGTATAAAGAAATTTATTGTCGGTTGTTTTCTGGATTTTAAAATGATGGATTCCAAGACGGTTATTAGTTAGGTTCAAGATCTTCAATTAATTCTCCATGGCATACATGCGAAAGGGATGGTTCTCAGTGAATCGTTCCAAGTAGCGGCAATCATTGAAAAATTGCCACTATCCTAGAAAGAATTCAAGAATTATCTAAAGTATAAGCGCAAGGAGATGAAATTGGAGGAACTGATAGTGCAGCTCATAACTGTGGAAGACAACCGTGGTATCGACAAGAAGTTAGGAAACCATATTTTGCAGGCTAAAACAAATGTTGTGGATCATGGACAAGTGTCAAAATTCAACAACAAAAAGCGGAAGCATGATGGCAATGGTCCCAAACAAGAATCCACTAGTAAAATCAACAACAAGTTCAAAGGCAAGTGTTTTGTGTGTGGCAAAGATGGATATCGGGCTAAGGATTGTCATGTTCGTAAGGAAGGAGGGAGTTCGAGCAAAAAGTCAGCACAAGCCAACATAGCCGAGGATTTTTATCTTTTCGATGGAGTGGCAGACATCAATCTTGCTGCAGTAGTCTCTGAGGCTAATTTGGTGGGCAATCCCAAGGAGTAGTGGGTGGATACTGAATCAATCCGCCATGTCTGTGTAGATAAGAAGATGTTCATAACCTACAAAGTGGTGGAAAGTGGGGAGCAACTTTTTATGGGAAACTCCTCCACATCAACCACGGAAGGACAAGGAAAGATTGTGTTGAAAATGACCTCAGAGAAAGAACTCACTCTTAACAATGTACTCCATGTGCTGGAGATTCGCAAAAATTTTATTTCTGGGTCATTGTTGATCAAGAATAGGTTTATATTAGTTTTTGAATCTGACAAGGTTGTACTTTCCAATAGTGGAATGTATGTGAGACGAGGTTACATGAGTGAAGGGTTTTTTAAGCTTAATATATTAACTATTGTACCAAATTTGGCTATTAATAATAAGAACACATCTTCTATTCATATTGTTGAGTCTTCTTTTTAGTGGCATGGTAAATTAGGACATGTAAATTTTAATTCTTTGCGTAGACTTGTTTCTTTAGAATGTTTGCCAAACTTAGAGTTTGATCCTAATCATAAATGTGAGATTTGTGTTGAGACAAAACTCATTAAGGCATCATTTAATAAAGTAGACAGAAGTACTGAACCTCTAAATTTAATTTACACAGATATCTATGATTTAAAATTTGTTCAAACTAAAAGAGGTAGAAAGTATTTTATTACTTTTATTGATGATTGCACTCGATATTGCTATGTTTATTTATTGAGAAGTAAAAATGAAGCCTTAGAAGCTTTTAAGCAATATAAGCTTAAGGTTAAAAATCAACTTGGCCAAGCTATTAAGGTAGTGAGGAGTGATAGAGGTGGTAAGCATGATACACCATTTGAGGAATTTTGTTCTGAACATGGTGTTATTCACCAAACCACTGCACCCTATTCTCCTCAGTCAAATGGAGTTACTAAGAGAAACAATCGAACTCTTAAAGAGATACTGAATGCCATGTTGATTAGTTTAGGGTTACCTCAGAACATGTGAGGGGAGATGATTTTGTATGCTAACTTTATCCTTAACAGGGTACCCCACAAGAAAATCAATCAAACATCTTATGAAGTATGGAAAGGTCGATGACCTACCTACAATTACCTCAAAGTGTGGGGGTGTTTGGCCAAAGTGGCAGTACCGAGTCCTAAAACAACTAAGATAGGACCAAAAATCGTTGATTGTGTATTCATTGGTTATGCAAATAATAGTAGTGCATACAGATTCTTAGTTCATAGATCTAAAAATTCTAATATGTATGTAAACACTATTATTGAGTCAAGAAATGCGTCATTTTTCGAACACATTTCTCCTTGCAAGAAAACTGAAGAGAGAAGTTCAAATAAAAGAGCTTTTGATATTGCTATGGGTGGCAGTGAATACCAAAATGATAATAAAGCGGATAAACCTAGACATAGCAAGAAGGCTAGGATCTTTAAATCATTTGGTCCAGATTTTCTGACATGCCTGTTAGAAAATGAGCCTCAAAACTTCAAGGAAGCAATGTCAGGTCCTGAAGCTCCATTGTGGAAAGAAACTGTGAATATTGAAATTGAACCTATTTTGCAAAATCATACTTGGAAACTGGTAGATCTTTCAATAGGATGTAAACCTTTTGGATATAAATGGATATTCAAGAGAAAAATTAAAACATATGGTTCAATAGATAAATACAAGGGTAGGCTTAATGTTAAGGGATACAAGCAGAAGGAAGACCTTGATTATTTTGATACCTATTTACCAGTGACAAGAATAACATATATTCACATGCTAATAGCGATTGCAGCATTGTATAATCTGGATATACATATCAAATGGATGTTAAAACAACATTTTTAAATGGCGAGTTAGATAAGGAAATCTATATGGAACAACCGAAAGGGTTTCAAATTCTTGGCCAAGAGAAAAAGTTTGTAAACTTGTCAAATCCCTTTATGGATTAAAACAAGCTCCGAAACAATGGCATGAAAAGTTTGATCATGCTATGCTTTCAGATGGTTTTAAAATAAACGAATGTGACAAATGCGTCTATATTACAAGCACAGACAAAGGTTATGTGTAACAACCCTGACCCATGATTAATTGTAAAACTATGATTAAGCCATGATTAAGTATGCCTAATAAGTAATTAAGATGAAATCCTGAGTTAATTACATGTGCATTGCATTATTTATGTTTATATTTGTCTGTTAAAGGAATATCTATTTGTATTTCTGTTTTGTTCTGCAAATTGAAGGCTTCATTGGCATCTGATCACGAAATTAACTTGAAATATGTGTTAGTTTGAATTTTTAGAACATTATGGTAGGTTTAATTGAAATTCGATTCGAAACGAAATAATTAGAATAATTAATGCTCAATTAAGCCTAATTAATGAATTCCTTAATCCAAGCCTATAAAAGGCATTAGTGGACCCTTGTATACATTTTACACTCTCATTTCATCCTTCTTGAGCTACAAACGTGTGAGAGGGAGAGAGACCAAGAGTGAAAGTGAGTTCAACAAGGGAGAAGAGGAGAATTGCTAGGAATTGTTGGAGAATTGAAGAGAGTTTAGAAGTTTAAGCCTCTACACTTGTGAATCCAAGGTATAAGGTAAGAATTCAAGTCTTTGGTCTTGTTTTTGAGTTGGTGAGTTCATGAATACAAGAGAATTAAGTTGAAATTGAGCTACAATGAAGGAGTATAGATCATACCATGCATGCATGTCCAATTTCATCACAATTTGAGTTTAATTTCAAGAAGTCTCTCAAGCATGTGTCCATCTTACCTTTGTTTTGAGAATTCATCAAGTTTCATGCCAATTTATCTTGCTTGATCATGTTTTAGAAGGTTGAATTCATAACAACTTATGGATGTTTTAGACATGCTTTTGGGCCATGATTTCATGAAATGATCTTGAATTCTTAATGTTTTCAAAGTTTAGACTTGCTTTCTCAAGTTTTGGGGCCCAAGGGTTGATTTTAATGGTTTTGAATTTGAATTTTGAAGCTTGGAAGCAAATCTAAAAATTTCAGAATTCTGCTCCTCCGCTCGAGAGACAAAACTTGCGTTCGAGCGACCACTCTATATTTTTGCACTTTCGCTCGAGCGACCAAAAGTTGTCTTGAGCGTAAAATTCATGCTGCCAGAAGTTTACAAGTTTTGCAGACCGCTCGAGCGACAAGAGTTGCACTCGAGCGAGGGCCAATCAACTAGTACTTTTGCAAAGTTTCCAGACCGCTCGAGCGAGACCCCTGTTTTCAGCAAAAATGACTAAGTGTTTTGAAACTCATTTTGGCATTCCCATTGCATCCTAGGCATTCCTAAGCCACGAATAAGATATAATAATGAGGATAAGACGTAGAAACACACTAAGAACGAAACGTAATAAGTTAAGTACTATCCGAGTGTGTGTTTCAATCTTTGTATTTGTTTTGTTTGTGTAGGTCACGCGTAGTAAGCTATCTGATTTGTATGATTTGTCTGTCTACTTTCGGAGCCATCTATGAGTAATAACTTAGTAAAGCTATGTTCAACTTTATTTAATTTTTGTATGTTGAATACGGATATGTTTTCTGAAATGATAAGTTCTATACAATGAATGATTGTCCAATTCTGACAATATATTCATAGCATCCTTAGCATTATATGATATCTGTTAGTTGTTACCCGGCATCGGAGGTTCCATCATGGAACTTAATATGTCTGTTATCTGTTACCCGTACTGGAGGCTCAATTATGGAGCTCAGCATATCTGTTATTTGTTACCTGGATCTGAAGGTTTCTTTGTGGAACTGGTCATACATAACCACCATCTATTATGTATCTGTCTGTATCTATATGTATCTGTTCTGTTAACACTAATGGATGTACCACGTATGATTAAGCACGAACTCTGATTTCTACTTATGACTATGAATCTGTTTTTGATATGAACTCTGATTTCGAATCTGATATGGGACATCATGCAATTAAAACCCTTTACTCTGTTATTATTCATTGGGCCTCCACTCACTAATTATATTATGTATGTAGGTGATCAGGCACGTGACCAAGCACAATGATGACCGCCTGGAGCTTGTTTTGTTGGCCAACCCTTGTGTCTCTCGAGGAGATTCCGAAAGTCATATGGTCATGTTTTGTGAATGTATAAGACTTGTTTTCTTTTGGTATATGAACAAGTTTTCTGTTTATCTGTACTTTGGGCTAAGCCCCTTTTGACTTTATTTTGTGTAAATGGGTGATATAAGACTACCATATCTATGACGTCACATGTACATATATGAGTTTTTGAAAATTCTGTCCCATGTACGTCAGCACAGCTCAATGGACTATGAATGTTTTTATATATTTGCTTCCTCAGCCCCTTAATATGTGATAGACTGTATAAAGGCCTTTAGTAATCCAAGGATTACTAGCCGGCTACGACGCTAAACCTATAGGGGCGGGTTTGGCTCATGACATTATGTCATAATTTGCCATTATGTGGATGACATGCTCATTATTGGAAGCAATAATGACATGATTAAATCCGCAAAGAAAATGTTGAACAAAAAATTTGACATAAAAGATCTGGGAGTAGCAGATGTAATTCTAGGAATATAAATTACTAGAACATCTGAAGGATATGCTTTATGTCAATCTCAATATGCTGAGAAGATTCTAGAGAAATTTGGAAAGCATGACGACCGTCCTACTAAAACACCTATTGACATTAGTCTTCATTTGTCAAAAATAAGGTACAGGCATATCACAATTAGAGTACTCTCGGATAATCAGAATCTTGATGTACTTAATGAATTACACTAAGCCGGATATAGCCTATGTTGTGAGCAAATTAAGTAGGTACACAAGTAATCCAGGGTCAAATCACCAGAAAGCGATAATTAGGATGCTTAGGTATCTAAGACATACCCAGAATTATGGCTTATATTATACTAAATATCCAGCAGTACTCGAGAGGTATAGCGATGGAAATTAAATATCGGATACTAAAGACTCAAAATCCACTAGTGGATACGTCTTTACCCTTGAAGGTGATGCAATCTCTTGGAAATCCTCTAAGTAGACATGCATAGGAAGGTCGACAATAGAATTTAAGTTTATCGCATTAGATAAAACAGGAGAAGAAGCAAGATGGCTTCATAATTTCTAAGAAGACATTCCAATGTAGCCTAAACTATGCCAGCTATATGCATTCACTGTGATAGTGAATCAGCAATAAGACGGGTACAGAATCATATCACTACAAGAAATTGCACTTTTGCCGACTACAAATTTAGTGGGCAAAAATCCATTTTTAGTCGAAAAAAGTTATCCGCGACTACTTTTTTTGGTCGCCACTTTGGTCGCCAATTGAGGGTCAGCAAAAGTAATTAGCGGCTAAAACTTTTGTTAGTCGGGTAAAAGTTGGATTTGCCAACTAAAAGTTTGATCGCTAAATATATCATTACTGCGACTAATCCATAGTAGGTAAAACACTTTGGTCACAAAAAGTTATATTTTCCCGACCAAAACGTTTGGTCTCCAATTGTCACATTCCACGACCAAAAAGTTTGGTCGCCAATTATCACATTCCACGACAAAAAAGTTTGGTCCCTAATTGTCACATTCCACGACCAAACATGATAGTCGCCAAAAGGAATGTTTGCTCAGCTAAAATTTAGTCGCCAATAGACCTATTAGCGACCAAATCCTTTGGTTGCGAATATTAATAATTTTAATGACTAATTATTTAGTCGCCAAATGTACCCTCTTGCTTACCTTATTTAGTCAGCGAAAGTCTTACTTATCTTTCCCGACTAATCATTTGGTCGCCAAAATAGGGAAAAACAGAACTAAAATTTTGTCACCAACATCCAACAAAATAAACTTGTAATTCATAACAATCCATCCAATCCATTCAATAGAATCTGTAATTTGCAATAATCATTCAACCCAACAATTCAACTGAATCATGAACATTCAACAAAATATATAAATCATCCAATCTTGAACCTATTTAATGAAAGTCACCAATTATTATAAGTTTTCATCCACAAGTTATTCCAAACTACATATTTCTCCAATTAAAATTCCACTTGTAATATATATAATCATCCAATTCACATCCATCTATAATAAGAATTTAAAACATAACAAGTACTTGTTATTATGTTTTAAATTTTCATCCATGCACATCTTTCAAAAAATATAACTAGTAGTCTACCAAAATATTTACTATACACACCCATCCAAAAAGATAACTACTAGTCTATCCAAAAAATATAACTACTAGTCCACCCAAATCTTTTCTATACACATCTATACAAAATTATATAATCCTTCCAAAAATGCTTATAGTGCCAATTAGTCTTGTACAATTTAGCTTCGTGCACGAGTGCATCCATTTGTACCAAACAAAAACAGAAATCATGTGAGTTACTTTTTTTATGAGAATATTTGCACATCACTTTATTGTAAAATTTGACAAAAAATGAAAAATGTCCATGGAAAATAAAGGTAACATGAACAAATTAAATGACTATCAATACCATTTTGTAAATAGAACAACAACATTCATACGTATATATCCAATAAACATTACAATTCTAACTATTGGTCCATAATTTGCCAATATTGACCTGTGCTTCAACAATGGAAACTAAGTTATAATAGGCTTTATAATTCTGAATTCAAAATGTTTTGGTTAAACTTTTACTTGGAGGAGGGAAAGCGTGAGAGGGGAGTGGAAGATATAAGGTTGGGAGTCACATTTGTTGGTCTAAATATGTAATCATGCGTCTTAACGACGAGCCGCTTGCTCTCACAAGTTTGTTTAATGTAGGCCCAGGTGACCGTTATGATATGGGGGCTGATTCGACACTGTTTCCAATTATTGCCCCCAAACGGCCCGTTTTTGCATTTTTTTATCACATTTTTTGATCTACATATCTAACCGCGCATTCTATCAATGCGCTGCTTGCTATCACAAGTTTGTTTAATCTAGGTCGAGGTGGCCGTTATGATATCGAGACTGTTTTGAGGTTGTTTGCAATTTTTGCCCCCAAACGGCCTCTTTTTACCTTTTTTATCACATTTTGTGGTCTAAAAATCCAACTGTGTGTCCTATCGACGCGCCACTTGCTCGTACAAGTTTGTTTAATCTAGGCCAAGGTGACCGTTATGATATGGGGGCTGATTCAAGGCTGTTTCCAATTGCTGCTCACAAACAGCCCGTTTTTGCCTTTCTTATCACTTGTTTATCACCTTTTTTTTTATATCTGATACGGGGCCTGTTTCGAGGCTGTTTCAAACTTGATAGTTAAAGAAAATGGTCTGCTAAAAAGGCAAACACGAAAACTAAGTTTCATGAAAAATTCCACAAATTAACTCCACCCGAGGAAAAGACAACATAATTTAGATTCTAAAACTTACTCAGAGGTCCAAAAATGACCCAAAATAACAATAATCAACTACAGGATCATTTGTAAATCCAGTTAAGTAATTAAATATAAGGATGCAGGAAACCTTGACATAAAACCAATAAAACAAAGAAATAACGAGCAATCAAAGTAAACAAAGACTAATTGGAGATAACTTCTCAAGAAGAAGGCATCCTTGGAGTGTTTCGACACATTATTTCCACTAAAATAGATTAATGTGAGGTACTTCTCAAACAATAAAAATAAAAATAAAAACAGTTAGATTACTGAGGTGTGACCTTAAATGATTTCTTACCAAAAATTTTGGATGGTTTGACTTTGTAATTTGGAAAGCATTATGTGGCAGGGTACAGTTTGTGTCACCAATCACAGACAGTGCTTCACAAACTTCACACAACACAACTTACAAAAAACTCCTTCAAGTTCTTTTTTTTTTTTTTTAACATCAACATAAAGTTTCATTATAAATCAGAAAAATGAAAGAGGACAAGAAGTCTTCATACAAAGAAGGAGAGAGAACAAAACAAAACAATTACACAAAGAAAACTCTTAACACTAGCAGACCATTTTCTTTAACTGTCAAGTTTGAAGTTTATATGTAGAGGATTAGAAAACTTGAACAAAGACACAATTAATACAAACTTTGTATCAAAACAGTTGGATTTGGGTGAGGAAATGAACTAGACCAGCCCCTAGAATAAGGTAATTTTGACAAACTTCTTATGAGGTGTGATGCTAAAAAGGAACCTTAGGTAAAAGTAACCAAGTTCACCAATGGGATGAGAGGAAAACACAATGGAGGAAGCTTACTGTAAGACTTTATACATAAAAAACCAGTTGGTCCAGTAGCTTTGGTTACCTGTACGGGTAGCATTACCCTCAAATGGCCCGTTCTTGTCCTTTTTTATCACATTTTTTGGTCTAAATATCCAACTATGCATCCTATCAATGCGCCGCTTGCTGCCACAAGTTTTTTTAATGTAGGCCGAGGTGACCATTATGATATGGGAGCTGATTTGAGGTTGTTTCCAATTGTTGGCCCCAAACGGCCCGTTTTCTCATTTTTTTTATCACATTTTTTGGTATACGTATCTAACCGTGCATCCTATCACTACTTGCTATCACAAATTTGTTTAATCTAGACTGAGGTGATCGTTATGATATCGGGGCTGCTTCAAGGCTAAAATTGAAATTGCCAGTGTGCACAATATACATAATATACACTAAAATTGACCAATTTGTTTTATTTTCATAGACCAGTGCGCAGAATATACACCGGAATTGAAAACACCAGTTTTTTTAATGTAGGCCGAGGTGACCATTACGATATAGAGGTTGTTTTGCTGCTATTTCCAATTTTTGCCCCCCAATGGGTTGTTTTGTTAGGAATTGACCCTTCCTAACCAAGATCAGCGAGACACGAAATAACAAACAAAGAAGAAAAATGAATCAAACAAATCACGCACACAAGAACACAAGGATTTACGTGGTTCACCCCAGAATAGGGTTACGTCCACGGCTGCTGCGGTTTTCACTATGATCAGAAAAATACAACTTTCTCTTAACCTAAAAAAGGCGCCCCCTCATAGATTTATAAGTGTAGAATTAGGGTTACACGGAAGCACATAGAAATTACGGAAGTACCCCCAAACCCCCCATTAGACGCAGTGTTTTTGAGTGAACAATAGGGTTGCGTGAACAGTATTTATCAAGGTCCACCGACCCAACAATCTCCCACTTGGAACCTGATAACACAAGCTCTCCATCATTTTCATCACATAGAGGAATGCCGCAACAACTCAATTTTCCTTCATCAATCTTGAAGGCCAACTGAAGTTACACACAACTTCAGTTTGTCAATGGTGACTGTCTTGGTCAACATATCTGTTGGATTCTTACTGTCTTGGATCTTCTCAAGAGATAAGACTCTATCATCTACAAGTGAATGAAATGGTATCGCAGCTGAATGTGTTTCGTCCTAGAATGAAAAACCGAATTCTTTGCAAGATGAATAGCACTTTGACTGTCACTATGCAAAAATAGTCATCTCTTGCATCTTACCCAACTCTGCTAGGAAATTTGTAACCAAGTCATCTCCTTCCCAGCTTCAGTAATAGAAACATACTCAGCCTCTGTTGTAGAAAGGGCCACAATCTTGTGTAACTGTGAAATCCAACTCACTACTGTACCACCCAATGTGCAAGCATAATCAGTAGTACTCTTTTTGTTATCCATATCACCAACCAAGTTTGCATCAAAATAACCAAGTAACCCGATACCAGTTCGTCTAAAACAAAGTGCCATGTTTGTAGTACCACTCAAGTATCTAAGGATCCACTTCACTGCCTCCCAATGCTACTTGCCTGGATTACTCATGTACCTACTAACCACTCCCACTGCATGTGCAATGTCTGGTCTAGTACAAACCATAACACACATTATGCTACCGATAGCTGAAGCATATGGAATACATTCCATGTAAGCTTGCTCTTATTCGGTCTTCGGAGACTGCTCTTTGGTAAGTCTAAAGTGGCTAGCCAATGGAGTGCTCACTGGTTTTACACCATCCATGCTAAACCTCTTGAGAACTTTCTCGATATACTCAGCCTATGACAACTTCAAAGTACCATTTTCCTTGTCCCTATGAATCCTCATACTAAGGATTTTGTTTGCAACTCCAAGATCTTTCATCTCAAATTGGTTGGACAAAAGTTTCTTCAATCTTTTTATCTCTTTAATGCTAGATCCTGCGATAAGCATATCATCAACATATAAGAGCAAAATAATATAACTTTTGTCAAATCTCTTGAAATAACAACAATGATCTGCTTGACATCTTGTAAAACCGCTGCTATACATAAACCCATCAAACTTCTTGTACCACTGCCTTGGGGCCTGTTTCAAACCATACAAGCTTTTTCGAAATTTGTATACAAACTCCTCTTTACCACGTGCCAAGAAACCTTGTGGTTGTTTCATGTAAATTTCCTCCTCCAAATCACCATGGAGAAAAGTCGTCTTCACATCCATCTGCTCAAGATACAAATCTTCAGTAACCACAATTCCCAGCACCAATATGATAGTGGTCAACTTCACAACTGGAAAGAGAATTTTAGTGTAGTCAACCCCTTCCTTTTGTTGAAATCCTTTTGCAACCAATCTGGCCTTGTAGCATTTACTCCCATCATGTTCATGTTTGACCTTGTAAACCCACTTGTTGTGCAAAGCTTTCTTATTCACTGGTAATTTAGTCAACTCCCATGTCTGGTTTTCCATGAGTGAATCCATTTCAACCCTGCATAGCTGACTCCCACTTGATTGAATCATATAACTTTTGCCAAACTTCTTGAAATAACAATGATCTGCTTCACATCAAGTAAAACCATTGCTACACATAAACCCATCAAACTTCTTGTACCACTGCCTTGGGGTCTGTTTCAAACCGTACAAGCTTTTTTAAAGTTTGCATACAAACTCCTCTTTGCCACGTGCCAAGAAACCTTGTGGTTGCTTCATGTAAATTCCCTCCTCCAAATCACCATGGAAAAAAGCCGTCTTCACATCCATCTGCTCAAGATACAAATCTTCAGCAGCCACAATTCCCAGCACCAATATGATAGTGGTCGACTTCACAACTGGAGAGAAAATTTCAGTGTAGTCAACCCCTTCCTTTTGCTGAAATCCCTTTGCAATCAATTTGGCCTTGTAACATTACTCTCATCATGTTCATGTTTGACCCTGTAAACCCACTTGTTGTGCAAAGCTTTCTTACCCACTGGTAATTTAGTCAACTCCCATGTCTGGTTTGCCATGAGTGAATCCATTTCATCCTGCATAGTTGACTCCCACTTGATTGAATCATCAACCTGCAAAGTCTCATCATAACTTTCGAGTTCACCCCCATCAAACAACAACAAATAATGTAAAGATGGAGACCAACGCTGTGTAGGTTTAGACTCTCTTTCTGACTGTCTCAACTTAGGAGTAGGAGTATGTGGCTCAGTTTGTGGAATAAGATTTTCAGGATTATTCTGAAACCTACTAATCATTCTCACTAATCTCCTCTAACTCGACATGCTCATGACAAGTAACAGATTCAGATTCAGATTCACATGCAAACTTATCCATATCTTTATACATTACTTTCTCATTAAATATGACATCTCTACTTCTGATTATTTTTCGATTTTTATCATCCTAAAACCGATAACCAAATTGATCAATGCCATACCCAATAAAAGTACATTTAACAGATTTCGGATCAAGTTTACTTCTATTAGCAGAATCTATATGCATATATGAAACACAGCCAAATACCTTCAAAAAAGAAAGATTTACCTCTTTACCACTCCAAGCTTCTTCTGGTAACTCTCCATCTAATGAAACAGATGGACCACGGTTAATCAGATATGCCGCAGTATTAACTGCATCTACCCAAAACATCTTTGGTAATATGGCATGTATCCTCATACTTCTAGCACGTTCATTCAGAGTTCTATTCATGCTTTCTGCAACGCCATTCTGTTGAGGTGTCTTTCGAACAGTCTTCTCTATTCTAATTCCACTTTCTGCACAATATTTCTTGAACTTATTGTCTTCATATTTCCCTCCATTATCTGATCTCAAGCACTTAATTTTTAGACCTGTTTCAGTTTCCACCAAAGCTTTCCACTTCTTAAAATTAGTATAAACTTCAGATTTATGTTTCAGAAAATAAACACATACATTTCTCGTTGAGTCATCAATAAATGTAACATAGCATGATGATCCTCCAAGAGATGAAACTGGTGCAGGTCCCCACACATCTGTATGAACCAACTCCAACTTTTTTGACTTCAATTTCCAACCATCCTTTGAAAAACTAACCCTCTTTTGTTTGCTGAAGATGCAATCCTCACAAAAGTCAATATCCACCGATTTTAAATCTGATAGTTTCCCCTTAGATGCAAGTACATTCATCCCTTTTTGACTCATATGCCCAAGCCTTTGGTGCCACATATTTGATTCTTCCTTCTCACCAGCAACTGCTACTGCATCCTTATTGTTCGTAGTTATGTAAAAAGGTTTCTACTTTTTTACCAAGAGCAACAACCATGGCTCCTTTGGTGATTTTCCACAAACCACCCATGAAGGTTACAACATAACCTTCATCATCAAGTTGTCCAACAGAAATTAAATTTCTTTTCAAACTAGGCACATGTCTGACATTCTGTATCTTCCAAACAGATCCGTTTGGCAACTTGATTGTTACATCCCCTTTACCCACAATCTTCAAAGGTTCATCATCAGCTAGGTAAACCTTCCCGAAATCACCACCAATGTAATTGTCCATGATTTCCCTATGTGAAGTAGAATGGAATGATACCCCAGAATCTAAAATCCAAGATTCAAGAAGGCTGTCAATACTCAAGATCAAAACATCATAAATCTCTCATGTTGCAGCATTAGCTGACTTCTGATGTTAATCACCTTTGTTCTTATTCAATGTTGAGCAATCTCCCTTTAGATGTCCCTTCTTTCCACAGTTCCAGCAACTCTGTCCCTCTCTAGTTCTTGACTTGCTTCTGTGTTTAGATTTTGATCTGTTGCAGTTCGGATTTTTTCCTACTGATCTTCCTCTAGCTTCTGTATTTAGCGCAGAACCTGATGTTTGCCCTAATTCCCTCCTACAAATTTCTTCACTCAGAATTAAATCTCAAATATCATTGTAATTCAACTTTTCTTTTCCTGAAGAATTACTTATTGTCGTTACAGTACCATTCATACTTTCTGGCAAACTAGATAAAAGAATCAAAGCCCTAACCTCATCATCAAATTTGATAGATATAGAACTCAATTGTGTTATCACAATATTGAATTCGTTCAGATGCTTAGCCACCGAAGCACCTTCTGTCATCCTCAGATTAAACAATCTACGCATCAAATAAACTTTATTTGAAGCAAAGGGTTTTTCATACATGTTTGAGAGTGCCGCCATGAGACCCGCTATAGTCTTCTCCTTCGCTATGTTAAACGCAACGTTACGAGACAACGTTAGCCGAATAACACCTAGCACTTGGCAATCAAGAAGAGTCCACTTATCATCCTTCATCTTTTCTGGTTTTGTCCTTGAAAGGGGCTCATACAGTTTTTTCTAATACAGATAGTCTTCAATCTGCATCTTCTAAAAACTGAAATATGCGCCATTGAATTTATCGATTCTAACCTTTTCGTCTGTAGCCATCGCTTCCACTCAAACCAATGCTCTGATACCAGTTGTTAGGAATTGACCCTTCCTAGCCAAGATCGGTAACACACGAAATAACAAACAAAGAAGAAAAACGAAACAAACAAATCACACACATAAGAACATAAGGATTTACATGGTTCACCCCAGAATAGGGCTACGTTCACGACTATTACGGTTTTTCACTATGATAAAAAAAATACAACTCTCTCTTAACCTAAAAGAGGTGCCCCCTCATCTATTTATAACTATAGAATTAGGGTTACACGGAAGCACATGGGAATTACTAAAGTACCCAAAACCCCACATTGAACCCAGTGTTTGAGTGAATAGTAGGGTTGAGTGAACTGTACTTATCAGGGTCCACCGACCCAACATGTTTTCCCCTTTTTGCCTCACAATTTTTTCTATAATATTCTCATAACACATTTATTTCCCTTTAATTTTAACATAAATATAATGCAATCTGGTTTAATACACTTACCCATTACCATGACTAGCTATGGTAGGGACTTTGGTGGATTGAGATTTTCCATTACTTGCGCCAACATGCTCTAAAGTCCAAAAATCTGCTTTTGCATCTCCTCACGTTATCTTGCATTCTCGGCCTCTTTTATTTTTTTCTCTTCTTCCTTTTTTTGTTGCTCTTCTTCCTTTTTTTGTTGCTCTAATTATACTCAAGGTTAGTCTCTTTAAGTTTAATTATGGTTAATAATTTGCTTTTGGCATTTAGTTTCATCTGTTGGCTTTTTTTTTGTGGGACTCATACGGAATACCTTTTTTATGTTTAAAAGCCAAAGTTCTTGATCAGTTTTCAAAATTAAGAATATGAATTGCTAGTGGTTATCCACACACGAGTTGTGTGCTATGAAATCTACAAACGAAACAGTTTAGAGTTTTTTTTTTTTTTGGAAAAAAAATTGAAGCAATTTGACTGCTCCTATGTAATTGTTCATGTGTGGGCATTTTCAGAAATTAAAAACAAAAAGAAAAAAAAAAGAAAAGAAAAGAAAAGAAAAGGGTTTCAAAGCTTCACCGACTTTAGTTGTAGGCTTAATATAATAAATTCTATAGATAATTATGAAATGTTTTGGATGTACAGGTCATACATCCATAGCTTGATACTTTCCATAAAAATCAACTAGACTGCTCTGTTTCCAGGTGCTTACCTGCTTACCCTTTTTAGCATGAGAGAGAACTTGCAAGATTATGGGCAAGGGTGGCTATTTTTGGTTCATATCTAAATCTTTATAATTCTTTATTAGTCATCGCCTCTTTTTGGTAAATAAAATGTCCTTGTCCTTGGCTCAAGGAAGGATTCAAGCCTATGCTTGAGTCTGCTATGTTATCTATGCTTGTTTTCTTTGCTATAAGAGATTATTATGACAATAGTAAATTTTTTCCCCTTTAAGCTTCCTTTTGCTATGGTCCATTTTAAGCTTGCAATTCTAACTTGTCTTTAGTTGCATTTCCATTCATTTTGGTTTTCACTGTCGGATCTGGTGTGAATAATCTTTTCTATTTGTAGGTGGGAGAAGCATTGAGAGAGAAATTCTATTGGAATATCGTTTTGGCAAATCTTGTTTAGGAACTACGGACATGATTATACAGTATTATGATATTCCTAACCAAATTGTTACAAATTTATAACGTTGATGCCATTGGATGTTCGTTGCAGAGCTTGTTCTAAGTTTTGTAATTATGAACCTCCTAGTCAACCAAAAAGGAAAAAAAAAATTATAATGTTTGTATTGATACATTGATTAGGCACTGATGCCTCTACTTTAAAAAGTCTAGTAAGATGAGTATTACCTTTCTTTCTTTCTTTTTATTTTTTATCTAATTTAAATCTAAAAACCCTTAGATTTATTTTGAAGACTGGAAGATTAATGAAGCTTTCATTCTGAAAGAATTCAAGACAATCATTGATTTAGGTGGTGGACTTGAAGCTTTCGGAATCCTTATATGATTGTCTATAAATGAAGATATAGACTAGGGATATAGTTTATACTCAAGGACTGGTGCATGGGAGGGACAAACTCCTACCATATATATTTGAGTCAAAATTGTCCAGGTGCATGGTAAATGCAAATAAAACATAGTTCAAAAGATTACTAACTTGACCTTAAGGATGTCATACAAAGAATAGCCAACGTTAAATGACAAAAACAAAAAATAAATTAGACAAACCTTTAATGAATATTGACCAACTGGTGAAGGTTATCTTTCCTATAGAATTAGGAGGAAGTGCAACATGGTGTTGCGCTAAACTGTTCTCAAAGACAGTCTGGATAATGATTTAACCATGGCAACCTTAGATGAAGAACAACAAAATAAAAATGCCAAACACATATGGCAACAAAATTTTACAGAAAGGACTTTTAAACTTCTGTAAACTAAGTTAAGCATTGTTAAACTTACAGCATATAAGTCTCCCCCTGTTACAAGACCTCCCTCACTTGCCACTGACAGATGACGTTAAACTATAAAGCATCAAGTCTTTCTAGCTCTCTAATGTAAACAAAAGCCATAACAATTGTCAATAAAACAACTAAAGTAAAATGCTCTTTGATTACCTATTTTTTTAGGCTGGAATTCCCAAAGGGTGTCCTTGTCAAGGGCCGGGACAGAGACACCACGAGGGATATACACATCACCAAATCGCTTTGCGATGGTCTTTAGAGGCCTCTACATTATTTTTAAATAATAAATGGATTGTCAGTGGGTAAATGTCCTCCTTAAGAAAGGCTAATAATAAAAAAAACCCAATTGCAAAAAGTTTTTGTTCAGACAACATTCAAGTTGGGAAATATGAAGGAGCATATATTTCACAAACCTGAATACCATCAAATATATTCCCCAAGATTCTAGGACCCAACTCCACCGACAAAGGCTGTAATGTCAATGAACAAGTTAAATGTTAGTGCATTTAATGTTCAATCTATAACAACTCAAAAATTCTAACAATAATATTGTAAAAAAACATAACAAGATTACCTTGTGTCTTCGTAAAACAGGATCATTGACCGTCAACCCAGCTGTTTCTTCATACACTAAGATGATATATATGTGGGATCTACAAACAAAAACAAGAAGCAGTCACAACTCTCTAGCCCCAGAGCAATTAGTTCGCGTGAGTCACATTCATTCAGTTAATAAGCAACGTTAAAAGATAAAGTATTACAAAACCCCAAAGAATATGCCTTTTGGGAGGAGAAAAAATAAAATAATAATAATAATAATAATGAAAAAGAGTCCTTTTTACAGAGAAACAGATCAAACCTCTCTCTCTCTCTCTCTCTCTCTATATATATATATATATATATATCTATACAATATATATAAAGCACGGATGCAACGTGAACAGTAATTTCAGCCAAATATGAATAGTGTTTTGTAATAGTTGAAAAGTCGATTTTGCCATTGTGCTTTATAGCTTTGCTTCTTTAGATGCCAGGGTATTGATGGAAAAATATCTTCAAATTACTTATAGCTCTTACAGCTGTTTATCAAATCAAAGGATCCATGTACCCACTCTCTCTATAATCTGTCCAGATAACCCTCCCTTCTCTTCTCAAAGCCGATCTCACCCTCCCTTCTCTTCTCAAAGCCGATCTCCCTCCACAGACCCCGATATTCCAGCACCTCCTCCCTACTCTGACCGATCTCCTCCCTCCTCTCTCCTCTCACCGATCTCCTCCCTCCTTTCTCCTCTGGCGACCACGGATGACGTCTCCTCTGTGGTGCCGATTTGTTTGATTTTGTGGGTGTTCATAGAGTTCACCAGCGAATCAAACGAAAATTGAGCCCAAGGATGGAAGAATACGACACAAGCTTCTATTAAGGTAAAGACATAGATGAAGAATGTTAGGTATTTCGATTTTAGGTTCATTTTGATCCAGTTAGGGTTTGTAAAGTGTTTTAATTTTCTTTGGTTCTGTTAATTAGTTAGGGTTTTGTTCTTTTTATTATTGTTTGCATGATGTTTACTGTGTGTATATTTTGTGGCTTCTTGTTTTTCATTAGGGTTTCAATTTTATTATTGTTTTAATTTTCTTTGGTTCTGTGTTCTTTTTCTTTCTCATTAGTTAATTTAATTTAATTTTTTTCATTTTTATTCTGCAATTTTGCTTACAATTTGAGCTAAAAAATTAATTTTGTTGATCATATTCTGTGCTGAGGCCTTTGGGATTCTATGCTTAATATTAGGATTTTTTTTGTCTTGTTCATTTTGAGGTAGTGCGCTATTTTTTGCCTCGTTTTGTTTTTTTCCCTTGAAAATGTAGACATTGATCGAGTTACGAAATTTAAGCTATTCGGTCTCAAAACTAATTAAACTAATTAGATTTTATTGATTGGTAGATCATATGACATGTAAACAAACGATGGTGGTTCACTCTGTCTCTGGCTCTGTTTCTTTTCATCCACTTATGTTAACTGAACAATTTATTTGATTTGATGACTTTATGGGTTTCTATTTAGAGAGAGAGAGAGACGAGTATTACTTAAGAATTTACAAATAAAAAATGAAAAAATGTATATATATAGTGTAGATAATGTGTTATTATGTAATCATTGTAATAAATTATGTGAATATATATATATATATATATATATTCACATAATTTATTACAATGATTACATAATAACACATTATCTACACTATATATATACATTTTTTCATTTTTTATTTGTAAATTCTTAAGTAATACTCGTCTCTCTCTCTCTAAATAGAAACCCATAAAGTCATCAAATCAAATAAATTGTTCAGTTAACATAAGTGGATGAAAAGAAACAGAGCCAGAGACAGAGTTTTTCTTATCTCTGGCTTAGCTTTTTATTTTTGTGTTTGATCATGACTTATGGGTGTTTGTAATCTGGAAGATTAGGTGTTATGTAATATTAGTTAAGAACTTATTTTATTGATTTTAGTTACTCATGAATATCAATTTTTCAATGGGTGTTTGTGTTTCTTTCTTTTCTACTTTTTAAATCTTACCGCCTAAATCAAACTTCATAAAGTTTCATTTATACCTAAACTACTGTATGTTGCTTGATGCTTAGTTAGAGTATAATGTTCCATTCTCCTTCCCTTTTCTTTTGATTAACAACATTAGCCAAGAATGTATTTAAAGTAGCATCATCTACCCAAGATACTTTAGTTTGCTTACCAATCTAACACATGATCAAATTAACTGTGTAAATCATTAGCGCCAATTGCTTTTTGGTTGCAAAGCTTACAACGCCCTTTTGACATTACATTCTTTTCATTTTATTTTTTATTTTTTTATTATGGTCTACCTTTGTATTGCTTTTTTATTCCTTTGATTAAATTGAAAAATATATCATCTGTGTCAAAAGTTCAATAAACCTCAACTATTTCTTAAGATCACTTTTAAACGTTGATTTGAATGGTTAAAGGTCCAATCTTTTTTCTTCATTGCTTTTTTTTTTTTTTTTTTGGGTGGGTCAATGCCTTAGGCCACTATGGAGGGTTAAATAGAAATGTGAGGAAAACTACACAGCCATTGGAGTCTTCGCCAATGATTTGTTTCATATTTAGTGGTTTCATATTTCTTTGTGATGTGAGTTTGCAATAAATTTTATAATTTCCTCTCTTACCTTTAGTAGATTTTGTTACTTGCTTCATATTTATTTTTTTTCCATTTGTGTAGCATTTAATAAATAAATTGTAGGTGTATAACAACAATCATCTAGACATGGATATGCATTTTTTCTTTCTCTGGTTATGTGTGCACAAATATGGGATTTAAGAGAGTTGGTGTAGGCTAAGATTACACTTTCTTCGTCTCTATTGCAGGGAAATAATGGATTTTGTTACAACAATATAGTCTGTCAAATACATAGGATTAACAAGATCAAGGTAAGTACCTTCCAATATTTAGCTATCATAATTTCTGAAACCACAAATTAAAGGTAATTGTTACTTGATAATTTGCGCACATAATGTTTTAGATAATTGTTATAATGATCTCAAGCATTATATGTTCATTATTTCAACTTAGACAAAACAAAAACTGCATTGAATAAATTATACAACAAAAAGTGTTCCCTTTATGAAGTAGGCTACTTTTTAGTTAGAAAACAATTTGTTAATTTCAACAAACAAATGTTTGCATTTTGCATGATCAACTCTAAAACATTTGATATAATTTCACAATTGCACTTTTGTTTTCATTTTTCTTATCTATCCAGTGTACAACCAAACTTTGACTTAAGAGAACTATGTGGGTTGTCTAGAGTTCCCCCTTTCTTCCCTACATCTACGCCGCTGCTTCCTCTCATCTTTTCCCCTTTTTTCTTTTCTTTTCCCCTTTTTGTGTTGTCCATTAATTAATATTTTTTAATATTTGTGTTTGCTACAATACATTTTTAATAAAGAAATTGTCTTTGAATGAATAAAGGAGAATTTTCTCAATGCTTGTCCAGGTCATGCATTGTTAACACCACCACAAATTCCTTGCATTTTGAATTTTCTAATGCCATAAAAGTTTTTTATTATACTTCAAAATTGAGAAAAACCCACATAAAGACAAAAGCATGTTAATCATAAAGACAAAAGCGTAATCGAACCCATTAATCTCCAATCATAGAATGTTACACAAGGCTTTATTATACTTGACAATTCTTTAAAATGATAAGAGTATTGCAAAATTCATTACGAAACCAAATAGGAATCCACAATCACAATACCCAAACGAACTGAATACCACATGTCAAATTTTTAATTTAACCGCAAAAACAGCTTAGCAAAAACCCATTAATCACCAACTATGTAATGCCATAAAAGTTTTTTATTGTACTTCAAAATTGGGCAAAACCCACACAGCAATGCAAAATTCATTAGAAAGCCAATCGTGCAATTCAGGTGAAGATTCAATGTAGATCGAACTTTTGATTCACTTGTGAGATCCAGGTAGTTCGGGGGGAAGAGGTGTGGGGCATAAAAGTGGAGAAAAGCTGCAGAAATTCCTAAATCACAAAATTTAGCTATTGATTATTTCTCCACACAAAACCCAAAAGTTTCACTACATAAGAAATCCATAAAAATTAAAAAATAAAATCTAGAAGTTTCAGAGAATACACATCACTATTTTGTGTCGCTAAACTCCACCCTCTAGCAATGGAGCTCAACTTAGCTTCATAAAAGATCAAACCAAAGCATCTTATAGCACATATAATGAACAACTACGAGATCTGTATAAGAAAAATTTAAGAAAAACATAATGAAATTGAAGATAAATAGAACATAAGGTAAATTACACTGACCTCCTTAACACTTTGGGGAAAAAAATATAATAAACCTTACAATTCTGATATACATCCTTTATAGTAAGGTCAAAGAAATTAAAATTAGTGCACATGGTAAGAAAACACAAAGATAAATAACATACAATACCCACCAAAACGGGAGGTTCGTATTGAAGCAATCAAAACTAATTGTTTCAAACATCTTTATCAAGCCTAGCTAAATTTTGATTAATCAACTCTGTTTACTCGTAAGGATGAAAAGTACTTAAAAGGTAAAAAGTTTTATTCAATAAAATGTATGTCACTTTTAATAGAGTACCTCAGAGAAACCAAAAATCATTTCCCATGGGCATCACATTCTGTTGATCTAAGTTTTGTGGTGCATAATTGTTCAATCTAGACAAATTGAGAATTAGAGCAGAGACATAATAAATCAAATAAATATTCATTGCAAATATCAGAGAAGCACACAGAAGCAGTTGCACACTTTTTTCAATTCGAACTGAGCTTGTTCATTACAAATACAATAAAACAAAGACTCCTTCAATGGCCCTGTTTGGTACAGCTTAAAAGCTGCTTATTTCAGCTTTCAGCTTAATTTAAGCTATTTTGATGTGTTTGGTTTAGCATATAGCTTATAGCTTATAGCTTTTTGGAAGTCAGAAATCAGCTTATTCTTTGAGTGGGGCAGGAGATGCTTAATTTATAAGTCAGAAATCAGCTTATGTTCATAGGTATAAGCTATAAGCTGTCTAAGCATAAGTTATAAACGCTTTTCCACAGCTCTACCAAACAGGGCCAATGTACATTATCAAACAAAGCTGTTGCTTTAAACAAATTAAGTATAATGAAGAAAAGAGGCATAACATAAACAAACATCGGACTCTCTCTCTCTCTCTCTCTCTCTCTCTCTCTCTCTCTCTCTCTCTCTCTCTTACGGCTTCACAAAGTCAATCAATTGACTTTGAAAAAAAGGGGAAAAATAAATGAAAAAAAGAGGATACACCTTAAAAACCGCATCCATGCCTTTGTCATGTAATATAATATTAGAATAAGTATTTTTTTTGTTTTTGTTTTTATAGTGGACCATATATATATATCATAAGTTTATGTAACGTAAAAATGTGGGTGTATAAGAAGTGTGTGCCTGTAGCTTGCTTTTGCTTCTGCACAATATGTAGTGTCCTCACTTCAACAGTTAGAAAAGTCCAAAGGAAATCCTCCTGAGTCACACAATAACAACCAAGTTAGTGATATTTCAAAAAAATAAAGATTGAAGTATGTCTAAAATATGATGTGTATAATTAGTTATCCAGTCAATTTATAAATGAAATACCCACCAAGACTTACATGATCCTAAATTGTCAAAAATCACAAATTCACTTGTGTCTCTGGATTAGTTTATCAGTAATCACAAATTCACTTGTTTCTTTAGATTAATTGATCGGTAGCACTACAAACAGTGTCAACAGTGCCAACATTATTCTGGATTAATTGCATTGTTAACTTTGTTTTGTAGTTAATTGTAGTCCAATAATTAAGTTGTAAACTAGATTACTCTATTGGTTGGTTGGTTCTAGCCATATAGGCCTTCTTTAGTTATCCAGATTGGATTTGGATATAATGAGATATAATATGTTTAGGATATGAGATGAATTATGTATATTGTAAAATTATTTTTATTATATCCAAATTCTTTGGATGGGTGGTTTGGTCTGAAATTATGAGATGTTGGGGTGTTCAATGGGTTATACTTGGAACTGCTAATGGACGGTTACATTGGTGGACTGGTTTTGATAAAAACTTGAATGAATGTGCTTAGAACATAGGAATGAATGTGTATTTCAAAGTGTACAACCAAACATAGGAATGAATTGTTTATCTTTTCCTTTTTTCTTTCTTCTTTTTTCTTTTTTCTTTCGCACTGTGAAAGAAATATTCTTTGATAAACTTATTGCCTTTGAATCGTATTCATATTCATTAAAATGTCTTGGTTGAAAACACATAATGTTAAAAACTAATGTGAATATTGTCTATTTAAATTCATCATATTTTTAACTGTTTTTTCAAAATATTCATATTTGCCCATTTTGTTTATTTTTTATCTTGCTTCCAGCAATCATATATTAAATATGAAAGGTCATTCATGGCCTCTTACTGGAGGCAATAGCAAGCAAAAGGTTGCATTTTCTCCATCAACTAATCAATCAACAACTTGTTGTGTTGCCCTTAATCCCAATTGTTCTGAGATTTCCAAGCCATCTATATCAAGTGAACCTATCAATGAATTCGTTCAGTTAAAACAAGAAATCGAGGAGTTCTTTCGACGGTTTAAGAGGGAGGAGATCTATTATAACAAGGCATCAACTGGAACTTTGCCGGCTCTACTCACCGAATACCCAAAGCTAGAGCTACTTATTCAATATGAAAAAAAGATCTCAGAAGATATTGCTAAAAAAAAAAAAAAGAAGAATTTATAAAGAGATATGATGGTTCTAAATTTGAGTTGCGTTATGATGAAAGTAGTGCCTCATCTTAGTTTTGTCTTAGATTTTTGTGTTATGTAGTTCTTTATATATAGATATATATTGCATGTTGTTCAGTGTGCTTGTTATAAAGATCCAAACATAATTTTCAAATATTTTAAGCAGTTATAGTTGTTGGCTTTTGTATTTATGCACATGTAAAAAGTTGTACTACTTTTTTGTATGCATTCTTTATTTTTCTTCTACTCTCTGTATTTATGTTTTTTTCTTTTTCTAATACTCTCCTATTTCAATTGCATTTAAACTTTTTCAAGTACAGTGTTACCTTTTATTAAGGTGCTCATACCCTGTGCTAAGTTTAATGCATATAAATTTTCCTTCTAGATTTAATATGCTTAATTATTATTATTTTTTCTTTGATTAATATATTATTAAAATTCCTATTGATTTGCATGTCATATTGTCTCATTTTGGCTATGCTATGTTTTTTTCCGAAGGTTTGAGCAGTGAGTTGTTGCTATACCATCGCTAATTTGTACCAAATATATAATATTTATTTATAAAATGAAGTTCTAATCTTGTCCTTTTGAATCAGGATGTTTTATAATATTTATGAGAGTATACATTAAATTAAACCTTGCTATTTGACTATTTGAGTTTAAAAAATATAAAATATCCAAAAGCAAATAAATAAGATAAATTTCAGTCAAATATATACCCCCAAGAAAACAATTAATTAAATTTATGCATTAAATTAAATGTTAATACTTATATTAACAAAATGCAACCAAATTATTTTTAATTGTTGTTTATATATACATTACAATTTGTATAAACCACAATATTTATCTTTATATATTAAAAAAAATATAGTATTTATCATGTTGCATTGTCCATTTGGTGTTCAATCAATAAATGGACATTAATCATTAATTTTTTTAATATGTCAGATCCTTTTCATGGTAGCCACAGGTGAAATATAGCAATTTTGCTACTGGTTTTCCATTAAACGTGTCAAATCAATTTATGAATTGATCAGCTCCACTTAAAATGTTTGACTCTTTGAAATTATTATTTGATTTTTTTTACCATTATATTTTTAGAGAAATCTCATACTTATCAAAACCCTTCACTATTTTACCCCTTTATTTATTTTTGTAGAAAGATAATCTTTATAATTTTGTGATCCAAGTGAAATATACTCCTCTTATTACTGATTTTTGCATTAAAATAAATGTCAAATCAATTCACAAATTAATCATTTCCACTTAGCGAATTTTATTTACACACCATACAAATTTTGAATAAACATCATAAATGGTGTTTAGATATAAATTTCTCAATAAAAATTAGATGTTCAAATTTTAAGTTATAAACAATAATAAATTATTCAAATATACATTTTATTCAATTGTTTACATCTCAAAAACTTTTTTTTGGCATAAATTTTTTAATATTTAAATATTTGGTTTTTCTTTATAAATTTATATTTCAATCACATTTGTAATATATATTAAGGGTGTGTTTGTTTTGAAAGATTAGGGGGTAGGATTGAACTATTAGTGCCACCAAACTAATAGTCCATTGTTTGTTTCATTTTTTTTGCTTCGGACTAATAGTCCCCCCCGGACTATTAATCCCACAAATATGGGACTATCCTATCCCATGGGGGGAGATGGGATAGAAACCATGGGATTGGTATTCCATGGGATTATTTTGTGAAATGTCAATTTTACTCTCTATGCTATTACTTAGCAAACAATTAGAAAATGATAAAATAGTCTTTTGAACATTTATAAATTATTTTTTTAGCGTTGTTAATTTAAAATTATATATTAAATAAAAATTTTTAATTATAAATCATAAATTAAATTTAATTAAAAATAATAAATTATAAATTATGGCCTTATAAATTAAATTTTTTTAGTGTTGTTAAAAAATTAAATTTACATATTAAATTAAATTATTTTTTTAGTGTTGTTAATTTAAAATTATATATTAAATAAAAAATTTAATTATAAATTATAAATTAAATTTAATTAAAAATAATAAATTATAAATTATGGCCTTATAAATTAAATTTTTTTAGTGTTGTTAAAAAATTAAATTTACATATTAAATTAAATTATTTTTTTAGTGTTGTTAATTTAAAATTATATATTAAATAAAAAATATAAATTATAAATTAAATTTATTTAAAAATAATAAATTATAAATTAAAAGCTCTTCTTTTGTAGTATTTAGCATTGAATTGTAAGTTCTCATTTATATTTATTACTCTTTAATTTTTAACTGTTTACAGCATCTTCAATTCTTCACCAAACCCCAAAATTTGATGATTTTTTTTGTGAAAATGAGGTCAAATCCTTTAATCAAACTTGTATAAAATCAACAGAGAACTAAAATTTTCACCAAATCAAAGACATTTTCACTATCAAAGACATTCTTTTCCTTCTTAACCAAGACAATTTGCATTTTGCTCAGTATTGTTATCCTTATATTACAACTTTGACATGATTGTAAACTATACCAACGTTTACTTTTTTATTCAATGATTTATTCATTTATTCTAGCATTTAGTCCTAATTTTCAAAGTAAAACTATTTTTCTAAAATTAGTTGATATAAAATAAATACACATATTAAACTTCTATAAATTTCTCTTACAAATCCTTAAAATAAAATGTTACTTTTTTTTTTCCATAACTGTTGTTTGCTAAAATATGGGTTTTGCTTTTCTTTAAAATTGAAAATTTCATTTTTACAGCATTATTAATAATTATAAAGGACAATTAAAAAAAATATCCACTATTTGAGCGTTATAACAAAAAAAAAAATTCTTTAATTTAAATATCAATCTTTTGATTTCTGTCCAATCCAAACCATTTGGCTATTTTCAATTTCTAAACTACCTTTCTTTTTGTATCTGCAGTAGTCACAATTCCACACTCTCCTACCAAGTTAACTGAGCTTTGCCAGGTTCTCTTTGCTTTAACTGTTTAGCTACAATTAAAAATTTGTTCCTTTCATAATTTTTTTGCATGTTATATTCCAAATAATTATCATTCTTTAATTTATTTATCTTTAGAATATTATGATATACATATGTCAATCAGTACCATTTAATGTTTTTCCACATAAATAGTATTGTTAAGCATAGGACATAGCTCGATACAATCCATTCGTTCTACTAATACAAAAATAAACTTCTTTTATGTAGTTTTAGTATGTAGTTGTGCAACACAAAAATGCGAAAATGAAGATTATGTGCCGACCAGGAAGATGCAGATCAATCTTTGGTTAAAAGTACAAAACAATTTACTTTAAAACTTTTACTTCTGTTCAAACATTCGTTGTATACATATTTACCCATAACTTATATAAAAGAAAAGAGCATTAAAATATTAACCTTTTACATATATACTTTATTCCTCTGCTTACAGAAAAACAAAGACTTGAAAAAAATAGAAGACTGCGAGAGGCATATGCTAAAAAGAAACAATATCTACTTTCACAAGCTGAAAACTCTGTCGGTATTGATTTTTCCTTTAAATCAACATTAGATTTAAATCAAGATTAGTTATCTTACTACTAATCTTAACTTAAAAATTTCATCTCTTGTAAATCTAACATATTTGCCAAATTAATTACTGGTACATTCCATAGACGTCCGTCAAGATAAAAAAAGGAAACGCACATCATCAACAAAAAATAGAGATTTATTGATTCAAGGGAGCAACTCAAATCAGCAACAATTGCGTATAGGTAACTGATAAGAAAAAATATTGAACGTGATTACATAATAACATAGTAATTCTAAAATCATATGATAAACATTTCATTTAGTTTCTTTCTTTTTCTTCTTATTTTTATTAGGAAATCATATTTCAACTGTTCAATCCGGCTTTGTTACATGCAATGACAACAGAGGGAAATCCCACATAAGTTATTTCGGTATTTATGAAAAAGGTTTGAATCTTATTCCTTTAAATAAGTTATCTAATAGAATTATAGCAACAAATCTAACATTAACACAAATTAATTTTCATAGGTTCCACTTCCGGAACAAATCATCGCTCAAAACCTGATGCAAGTTGATTCTAAATTTAAATTCTTTACAAATTAATTTCTTTGCTTAACTTTCTAAATAACAAAATTATATCTTCCGCTTCATAGAAAATTGTAGTTCGCGAATATGGAAGGCTTCTAACAAAAAAACATGCGGCATTCCAACTCAACCTGCTATCTTACCACTACAAAGACCTTGCAACTTTTGTGGTGCAAAAAAGTTTTACCTTGAGCCTAATAGCTTTTGTTGTATGGCTGGACAAGTCTCTTTGGTTTCCAGTAACTGTCCTCCAAAACTTGATTGGTTATATACATCTAACTCTGAGAAAGCAAAAGAATTTCGTACCTATGTTCGAACATATAACAATTGCTTTGCTTTCACATCTTTTGGAGTCAAATATGACAAGAAACTGTGTCGGAGAAATAAAGGGATCTATACATTCAGGATACAAGGTCAAGTTTATCACTTCATTAATGAGCTTACATCTTCTGATGAAAATCTTAGTCATCTACAGCTCTTTTATGACACTTATCATGAAATCCAAAATAGAATGAAATCTTCAGAAAAGCTAAATCTTCTTATTCTTTAAAGGCTCATAAATATTTCACATCTAAATCCATATTCAATCTTCTTCAGGAGATTAAAACACATAGATCATTTGAACTCTATACAAATTATTATTAAATCTGATGTATCGTTAGATCAGAGAGTCTACAATCAACCTTCAGCCTCACAAGTCGCAGCAATTTGGTCTAAAAATGATGTCTTAACCAAAGAAATCTCAAGAGATATTGTTGTTCATCAAATTTCTGGTCATAGTGAAAAAGTTCAATGGTATTTTGGATGTTATGACCCATTACAATATCCATTGTTATTTCCATATGGTGAATCTGGATGGCATTATGGTATTGATAGAGTTGACAAACACCAAACAAAAATCACATGCCATCAACAATCTATTATGTGTTCATCAAGCTCCTACTGCTTCAGACCTTCTCATAAAAGAAGCCCAAGGTAAATAGATCCTCTCCTTATCAATTAAATAGTATTAAATTTTTTTTACTCCTAACTAGAAAAAAATTATTTCAGTGTTTCAGAAACAAAAGAACAAGAAAACTACCATTTCTTGTCATGAATACTACTACTACAAGCTTCAAATACGACCCAATGATTCTTCAATCTTACTCCGCTCTGGTCGTCTCTTTCAACAGTATTGTGTTGATATGTATGTCAAGATTGAAACATCTAGACTTCAGTTCTTTCGAAACAAACAGAGAGAAATTAGGGCTGATTTGTATCAAGGAATCATAGACAGTGTCACAACAGGTGAAGGTAGAGGTTCAAAGATTGGTCACAGGGTTGTACTACCACCGTCATTCATAGGTAGTCCAAGAGATCTTAGACGTCGATATGTTGATGCAATGGCTTTGGTCCAGTGATTTGGCAAACCTGATATCTTTCTTACAATGACTTGTAATCCAACATGGCCAGAGATTAAAGCTGAGTTAGGACCTAATGAGGAAGCTTAAAATAGACCAGATTTAACCTCTCGTGTTTTTAGAGCAAAAATGGAACAACTGAAGGATGACATCATAAAACATCAAATCTTTGGGAAAGTTGTTGCATATGTCTATCATTGAATTTCAAAAGAGAGGTCTTCCACATATGCATCTATTATTAATTCTAGCACCTGGACAAAAGCCTTTATCTCCTGATACTTATGATACAATCGTATCCGCTGAACTTCCTGATCAAAAAAAACATCCTCATTTGTTTTCTATGGTGGTCAAACACATGATGCATGGACCTTGTGGTGAAATGAATCCAAACAACATTTGCATGAAGAATGGAAAATGCAAAAATCATTATCCCAAAAATTTTGAACCTATAACAAGATCTTCCAAAGACTCATACCCAATATACAAGCATCGTGCTGATGGTAATCAAGTGAAAATCAGAGGGCAAATTTTGGATAACCGTTGGGTAGTTCCGTACAATCCATATCTTCTTGCCAAATATGATTGCCACATTCATGTGGAAATTTGTTCAACAATCAAAGCTGTCAAATATTTGTACAAGTATATTTACAAAGGCCATGATAAAATTGCATTCCATATTGTTCAAGAAAATCAATCAGAAATCATAGATGAAATCCAACAATTTCAGTCGGCAAGATGGATTTCACCTCCAGAGGCAATGTGGAGAATTTATGCATTCTCTTTGAATGACATATACCCATCAGTAATCCATCTTCAAATCCACCTTGAGCACCAACAATTTGTTACTTTCAATCCTTCAGATGACCTAAATTTTGTGTTAAATGATCCCATCCGTTCGAAAACAATGTTAACTGAATTCTTTTTGATGAACAAGACAAATGAAAAGGCAAAGCTTGCAAAATATTTATATAAGGAATTCCCTGAACATTTTGTTTGGTGGCAACAAGATAGAATGTGGACTGAGCGAAAAAAGGGCAATGTTATTGGGCGCATTGTCACAGCACATCCTGCACAAGGTGAAAGATATTACCTTAGGTTACTTCTAAACAACATCAGAGGGCCTACATCATTTGAATCCTTGAGAACCATAAATGGAAGAAAAGCAAAAACTTTTCGAGAAGCTGCCCTTCTCTATGGTCTCTTACAATCAAACAACAATCTTGAACAATGCTTGGAAGAAGCAATCTCTTACCAAATGCCTTACTCTCTAAGAAGATTGTTTGCAACCATTCTCATTCATTGTGCTCCTAATAATCCAAAGCAGTTGTGGGAAAAATTCAAAGACTACATGGCAGAGGATTATGCCAAAACAACAAATCTTTCAAAACAAGAAATTTTCAAAAAAGTTCTACAAAGCATAAATTCAACTCTTCAATCAATGGGCAAAGATATCAAAGATTTCAATATTTGCTCTAACAACGTGCTCTCATCTGATAATCAAGATACCTGTCGCGAAATTGAAGAAGAAATGAATATTGTTGTTTCTGAAGCTGATTACCAGCCTATTTCTCTATTATCCTCGGAACAAAAAGCAGCATTTGAAAAAATCTTAAATAGGGTCTTCTCAGGAAAGCAAGGGTGTTTTTTCATAGATGGTCCTGGGGGCACTGGTAAAACCTTTTTATACAAGGCATTGTTGGCAGCAATTAGATCCAAGAATTACATTGCTCTTGCAACAGCAACATCTGGAGTAGCAACCTCTATTCTCCCAGGAGGCCGCACGGCCCATTCTCGTTTCAAAATACCTATAGATGTTGATACATATAAATCTTGCAACATAGGTAAACAAACTGGGCTTCCAAATCTTTTGAGAACTGCAAAACTAATCATTGGGATGAGGCACCCATGGCCAAGAGACAAAACATTGAGGCATTGAATGATATGCTAAAGGATATCAATGAGTCAGAGTTACTCTTTGGAGGCAAAGTTGTAGTTTTGGGTGGTGATTTTCGACAAATACCACCAGTCAATCCCAAAGGAACAAAATATGATTCAATTGATGCTAGCTTGGTCAATTCAGAATTATGGAAATCTATTGAGAAAATAAAGTTGACTGAAAATATGCGAGCAAGGCATGATCCTTCCTTCAGCAATTACTTATTACGCATTGGCAATGGATCTGAATCAGTCAATGATCAAAACAAAGTCAAAATACCAGCATCTGTGATAATTTCTAACAATTTTTCAAATGCTGAAAATTCTATCGAAGACTTGATTCAAACTGTCTTTCCAAATCTCAAGAACTACTCAAAAGATCCAATTTCAATGATTAATCATGTTGTGCTCACTCCAAAAAATGATTGTGTACAAGAAATAAATGATTTGTTGATCAAACAATTCCCAACAAAGGATAGATTATATAGAAGCATCGACAAGACAATCGATCCAAATGATCAAGGACAATATGAAGACTTCTTGAATTCTCTTGAACCAAATGGTCTCCCACCTCATCATTTAGAATTGAAAATCAATAGTCCGATCATGACTTTAAGAAACATAGATCCTTCAATAGGCTTGTGCAATGGAACGCGACTTATTTGTCGAGATCTCAAAGATTTCATCATTTGTGCTGAAATTGCTGTTAGGGATCGGAAATGACAAATGGTTTTCATACCATGAATACCATTGCAACCCTCAAATCATCAAAAATACCCAGTTCAGTTTACTATAACACAATTCCCAGTAAAGTTATGTTTTGCCATGACAATAAATAAAGCACAAGGCCAAACATTACAAAAAGTAAGTCTTTACCTACGAGAGCCAGTATTCTTCCATGGACGACTTTATGTTGCTCTATCACGAGCTACAACTGCTGCAGATGTTAAAGTTCTCATTCCGCCAACAAATCAACATGCTTTGGATAACAATACCACAAAAAATGTTGTTTATGAAGAACTACTGACACTTGCAGGCTGTATATAATTTATTTTTTTGTTGTAAATTTTTGGTAAATTCCCTCTTATGTAATGTAATTTTAATTTTATTTGTATTTATTATAATTATCTATTATCCTTGTATTAAATTCTTGTTAAATTGTTTCTTACAACAAATTTTGCAGGATGAATGAAGAAATAACACCTATCAAAAAAATAACTAGCACAACTAAACAATGGACAGCAAAGATTCGTGTTTTGGAAAAGTGGAATCCACAAATCCCAAAAACAGGCTCAACAGGATATCAAAGGCTCATTTTGGCTGATGCAGATGTTACACTTTGAAAATCTTATTTTAAAATATATACTATATTCATTTTTTAGGTTCTTAACAATAACAATTCTCATTTAATTCATAATTACATAATCCACTGCCTCATTAACTTCTGTCATACATACCACTTGTATAGGGTACACAAGTTCAAGCTATACTTTATGAAGATCAAATAGAACAGTTCCAAGATACCTTCAAAGTTTTTAACTCATACTATGTCTCAAATGCTGCTGTGAAGTTGCTACAAGAAAAATACCGTATCACACCGCAATCATGGCAATGGCAATGGACAATCACTGCCAGCACAATTATTCGAGATGTTGACAACAATAATGAAGATAACAATGCCCCAACATATCACTTCGTACCATTCAATGAATTCTCTGACCATCTTGGCAATGAAACATCATCCATAGGTAATTTTTTTAGATCAACATAAATAATTATCAACTTACTTTTTCATTAGATACTCTTATTGTTTTTGTATCTATAACAGATATTCTTGCAGCAGTTGTTCAAATTAAGCCACCAAAAACAATCACAACAGAAAATGAAACCACAACTGCACAAGAAATTGTACTCATTAATGAAGAGTAAGTATTTTGTATACTTGTATTTAGTATAACTTGATTTCAATACTAACAAATTCTCTTAATTGTAGCAGGTTAATGCCAATAGTTTTAACTTTGTGGGGTCAGTTTGTCACTAATGAAGGAGAGATATTGCAAGCTATTGCTCAATCATTCCCAACTCTAATTGTAGTCAGGCTTAAAGTCTCATCGTTTCGCGGTAATTATAATCTTACCACATTATATTAGATATTAAAAATATATAAAACATATTTTTTTTAATTTATTTTTTACAGGACAATCATTATCAACAAAACCAACATCAGCTTTTGTGCTCAACCCCAACTTCACAATTGGTACCATCTAATTCAAATACTCTAACTCAAATAATAATTTCTTACAAACACTAATATCAAAATAAATTGATGCAGGTGCATCCAAAATGAAGAAGTCATTAGAACTTTACCTTCTCCACTTGAAACTCATGTTCGAAACATCACAACTCCAAGTCCTAAAGTAGATAAAATCATTTCCATCAGCAACATTCCATCTTCTCCAAATGCGGTAAGCTTCATATACATATTCTTCTTCTCTATAAGCATCTTAAATATATCATTAGTAACCACTCCTAATCACCTGTTACTAAAAAATGTATTGGGTCAAAGCAACTATGTCCATCACCTCACTTGATCAATCTTTTTGGTACATGAGCTGCAACAATTGCTACAAATCCATAAATGCAAAATATCAAACTGTTTTCGACTGTTTCCACTGTAAAAAAAGGAAGTTATTGCAGAACTGAGGTAACAACAAACTAACCCTACGCCTTTTAATATAACTAATGTTTTATGTTTAATAAAACTAACATATAATTTACTACAAACAAACAGAGTCAAATTCCAAGTTGAACTCAAAGATAATTCAGGTTCAATAATGGCAACAATATTCCAAGATCGTGCAGAAAAGTTCTTTTCAATTTCATCTACTGACCTAATGAAGCATACAACACAGGTCAAATAAATTAACATGCTTCATCTTCAAATTCACTATTTTTCTTCCCAATTTTTTAAATATTCTACATATATTATGCAGGATGGAAAAGTTTCAAATGAAGCCCTTCCAAAATTGAATGTGCCAGAATATCACATTATTCAACTAAAGCCTCGCCAATATCAGTTCCGTGGACAAGCAATGCTTCAACATGTCATCACATCAGTGAACAATGATGATGCAGAACCCTCCTCATAACTCTTGCTTAAAAACCACATCAACAATCTGTCCAAATAGAACCCAAGGCAAAGAAAGAACTATTTCCATCAACTGTTGGTGCAAATGTTGCTTCTGATATTTCAACTACTGCTGTTGGTACAAATTCTGCTTCTAATATTTCAGCTGCAACAAGTGTACCCTCTGCCAAATCTCTCTAGAAAGAACACTCTACACTAAAATATTTTTGTAATAGGTTACTACAATGTGATATATTTTTGGTTTGGTATGGCTTAGGTGGTTTGGTTTGTAACATATTTTTGTTGTTGCCTGTTTGGAACTACAATGTGCTAGACACAACTCAATATTACTTTTGGTTTGGTTTGGTTTGGTTTGGTTCTTACTGCTTATGAAAGGAAATTATCCAATATTATTTACAATGGGTACTGACCCACTTACTACTACAACTCTCATTCTCTTCCTGCATGAATAGTTTGAACTTTATTTTTATAGTACTATTTTGAAAATCAAAAAAATATGATGTGCGTTGATTCTTGTTACAGATCATAAACTTCAAGTTCTTGTTGTATCTCAAAAGCTATTGAACTTTCCACATGTTCATTACATGTAGACCTCAAAACATGCTAAGTCATTGTCTTCCTCCCATATCTGCAGATTTATACAAATAGGCAACGTGAATGCAAGATGCCCCTCATTTGTTGTCACATTTAATAGTCCATAATGTTTTTCATTTAATTCTATTTCATTTTTTCCATCTATGATTCATCCATTCATCCAGAATACCAAATTTATTAACAAAATTATATTATTATCTCCTTTTATTAATGGGCATTTTAATGGGTATCAGCTAGCGTGCTTTGCACGCAACCCCCTCACTAGTATATATATATTTATGTACATACAAGGCAATCGATGAGATACAAATCATTGATCATGCTATCCAAGGATAACCCAAATCATACAAACAGTGATACACAAAATTCCCAACTAATAAGCAAATTATATAAAGCAAATATGGTATACTTGCATGTGTTCTATCATCCCAACTAGAACAAACAAGAATATACATACATATATATATATATATATATATACATATATAAGTTTTCATTTTTTGCATTGTTTGGAGAGTATGATTTGAGGCCATCCCTTCAAACATTCACTCATTAGGGTTTTGAAAATTAGGGAAAACAGAAAAATTGGTTTTGAAAATTAGGGAAAATAGAGAAATTGAGCGAAAGAGAGAGAGAGAGGACCCATACCTGATCTCGGGGTTGTTTGAAGATAGGCAAACTGGTAGTAGCAGAAAAATGGTGATTGTGGTGTTGTTAGGTGGGAAAAGAGAGAGCAACCATGTGAGTAAGAGGAGTTATGGAACACAAATAGAGAGAGAGAGAGAGACAGATAGACAAACATATAGATAGATAGATAGAAATAGAGATAAAATACATACCTAACAATGGAGGCTCAAGTACTTCTCGAAGCACCTCTGATGCTTGGTCAAAGAAACGATACAGGCAACTGCGATGACAGAGGATGAGCGACTTTGGTGACTGCAATCGAGCAGGAGAATCGACGATGAGGTGCGTATAAGGAGTGGTACGCGGTTAGGAGTGTAAAATGGCCCACGGCCCGTGGGTAGTCCGAAGCTTACCCTCGGCTGTCCTTCGATTTATTTAAATAACATTCAAAACGGCGTCGTTTTATTATCTATGACCAAATTATTTTGGTCACTAAAATTTTTTTCATTCCCGCTTTTTTTTTGGTCTTCCATGTTTGACCTTTGCCGACCAAATTTCAATTTTGGTCGCAAAAAATTCTATTTTGGCAACTACAAAACATTAGTCGGCAAAACTCTAACCTTTTGCCTACCAAATTTTAATTTAGTCGCCAAATGAAAACTTTTTGCGACTAAATAAAAGTTAATCCGCAAAATTGGCCAAGAAAAATGTAATTTTAGATGAACCTTTCCAACATTCTTCGGCCGAGGAATTCACTCCTCCAAATGAAGCCGCCGCCGCCAGGGGGGCATGTGCCTTCCCTCAATTTTGAAATTTTTTTTGTTTTTGTTTTGTAGTCATATACAAAATGTATTTTTTTTTTAATATTTTTTTTGGCCAAGGATTTATTGTATTGTTCATAAGTAGTTATTTGATACTTTGGGAGTACTATGTGGTATTGTTTATGTAGTAGTCTAAACCAATAATGTAGTGAGAAATCTTATGGATTAAATATAATTAACTCATTATTTTTAGGTAGTTGACAAACTACTTTCTTTGATTTGTGATTTCTCATGCTTTGAGCATTACATAAGTAACGCCATATGGTACTCTAAGACTATGTAATAGTTTCCATTCAAAACACATTATTTATAAGCAGTATCATCTCTTTAATATTTTCTGTCAAATAAAAATTAAATAGATTTTATAATAATTTGTGCTATAAATGATTTTTTTATTTTATAAAATTAGGAATTTTGATTCATAATTCTTTGTGCTAAAATTACAAACTTACATCACCATCTTGCACCGAGCTATCACACACAATTATAGAATTTTGATTTGTTCCTATTAATAATGATTTTTAATTTCTTATGCTTAAATTTAGCTCATAAAATTATTATTATCTTAATGTTGATCATGATTTTTTTTTTTTTTTAAATTGTAATTAGTGCTCCCTCTAACTTAATTTCCTGGACCGCCACCGCAACATCAAGCCCACTTTCAATGGAAGTGAACAAAGCCGAGAAGCCAGCAATGGAGGCTCCACCAGCTCCAATCCCCAACCCAAGAAGATCAAGCGTGGTCGACTTGTTTCCATAGAACGACGGTGGACCCACCATCAAATTAGTCAAGCCGGTGGCTCAATTGGTGTGGAGCCCTAGCCCTAGCCCTAGCCCTAGCGCCAGCCCAACCGCTACCGATGAGTTGCTCTCTGGTATCACCACCACGAGGCTTACAGTTAGATGTACCGGCAAAGACCACCGGTGGTGTCAGCGATGGTGGCAAGGACATACAAAACGACTTGAGAAATTGAGATTGATGACCCACAGTTAGGAAAGAGAGAGCTCCTTCAGAGAAACAAATTCAATTTAAGGCAAAAAAATAAGGAAAAGAAGAATATATATATATATATATGTATGGTTATTGGCAACTAACATATTTTTTAGTTACTGAAAATATTTTATAAGTCCCTTCAAAATTTGAAATGTCTCTTTTCAAATATTTTAGTTCTTTGGCGACAAAAATAAATATTTGGCAACCAAACTTTTGGTCGCCAAGGATAACAAGTAAATTTTTGTTTTTCATTCAGCGACTAAATAATTTTAGTGGACAAAACTAACTATACAGCAACTAAAATATTTTTTAGTCGCTGAAAATAAATATTTGGCGACATTTTATTTTTCATTCGGCAACTAAATAATTTTAGTAACCAAAACTAACGATACAACGACTAAAAATTGTTTTAGTCGCTGAAAACAAATATTTGGCGACCAAACTTTTAGTCATCAAAGATAAAAGTAATTTTTTTTTTTTCATTCGGCGACTAAATAATTTTAGTAACTGAAATATTTGACGACCAAATGTTTGGTCGCCAAAAATAAAAAGTTAATTTTTGTTTGTTATTCAACGACTAAATAATTTTAGTAACCAAAACTAACTATAGAGTGACTAAAATATTTTTTTAGTCGCCAATTGTGACATTTTTGGTGACTAATTTTTTTTTTAGTCGCTAATAATCAATATATCCCAACTAAAAAAGTTTAATAGCTAAATATTATACTTTTGTCAACTAACATAATTTTTGGGCGCCAATTTCACAACTTTGGGCAACCAAAATATTTTTAGTCAGTAAAAGTTGTTGCCAAAAGTATATTTTCTTGCAGTGTATATATAACGATAAATCTCGATACATTTGTCGAAGACATAATACCATTCGGCATTTGCTCTCACATAGAATAATTTCCATAGAATATATAAAGTCAAAAAAGAATATTGCGGATCCATTGACTAAAAGGTTGGCCAGAGAGCAAGTGCACCATATATCGAGGAGAATGAGATTAAAGCCTATTATTTAAAAATCACCATAATGGCAACCCAACCTAAATGACTAGAGATCCCAAGATCTAGATTCAAAAGGACAACCCAATTATGGATGACTTCATGTATCACTAAGGAAGTTTACTCATACCCATTTCTATAATAGGAAGAGTGATACCTGCAGCGTTAGTAAAATAAGCTTTGTTTTTAATGATTTTTATAGCTTGGACATCCAAGTGGGATATGGCAAGATACTCTTAATAAGAAGTCACCTATATGAGTGTAAACTGGGTCGGTTTTGTGAGAATTGAGAAGGTTAAATTCTCTAGAGCACTCATAAATTACCAGGTATTATTCATGATCAAAATGAACACAACCATAAGAACCAAACTGTGTATGCGGATACACTATGTGTAGTCTATTGTCTTGGCTTACACAAATAGCTGAATAGTTCAACGCATTGTGTCCACTAGTTAGCCAGTAAGTCAGTCCGATAGGCTTTTACTAAAAGAGGTTCAAAGCCAAAAGCTACCAATCTGGATGTGGTGTATCTTCTTAATGTACTCTTTCTTTGTCTGCATTTTGTTGCATGTCCGTTTTCGTAAATTCCATTCATATAGGGGATTGTTGGAAATGGCTTTATAATATGGATTTATAAAATCTTTTTTTTTTTTCTAACTTTGAGCATTAATTAAGATAGGACCCAAGCGTTATTTTTAACATTTCTAATTGGGTTCATACTTAATACCGTGTAGTGAATAACATTGTGTATTTGGTTGCGCAAAACCATTTCCGGATGAATGAGAATTCAACGCGCATTTTTGAGTTCGTGAAAATAGCTTTAGGTGGGTTTCCAACACATTTGTGAAATGTGCTTACTCCACATTGGAAAGGCTTAAGGATTTATATGGGTATATAAACTCTAACTTGCCATACTTGGGATGGGCCCCAAAGGGTACCCAAGTTTTGTGGATGGGTAAAGTAGGTTAGATCCATTAGACTCAAAACAAAACACACACGAGCCCCACCGTCGTCCGTTCGGTCGAGTTAGGTGTGGGTGTGTGGTGGGAGGTTGGATTATGCTTATCTGACCCAATACTTATCTTTTTAAGCCAAAAACATTTGTATTTTATTTATTTATTTATTTTTGAATTTCATATTCAAAATTCAAAATAAATCTATCCAGTTTTTTCCTCCACCCGAACAGGTTCATATCTGTTGAATTCCACCCAAACAAATTTGTTTTTGTTCCGAACATGTTTCTACCCGTTGAAACCTGTTCTAAAAAGTCACATGTTCTTCTATAAATAGCCTGCCATTGCAACATTTCATTCATCTAATTTTCTTTGAGCATTTGTCTTTCTTCTTCCCTTTCCATCTTTCTGTTTTCTGCATCTGTCTACCATTTAATTTTAAGAAGAAAAAGAGAGAATCACAACATAGTTTTGGTTCTCCAGACTTGAGTTTGTAGTGTTGTAAACCAAGTAGTAGTCGTTGCATCCTGGGAAGTAGACGTTGTTAAAACTCGAAGCACCAAACGAGGGCGAAATCTACTTTAAGAAGATTCTGTATAACACAAGTCTCGACTAAGAATTTCTGTAAGCAATTAATTCGGAATTTAATTTATTATTTTCTAGATTATTTATTTATGTTTTGTTATTTATTTTATTTATACATTTAATTTACAAACACAACCACCGAGGTGCTAACAATCTCCACTATTTATGTAGAGGGGTTAAAACAGAGCACCAAACAGGTACAATGGATTCCAATTGTCCATCGCAAAATTTTATCTATTTTGTCCACACATTTTAACACAATTTAACTAATCCATTGGAACACCCACATACATTCACTAAATTAATAAACTGTTCGCACACAAAGTTGTCCAATTTTCTTATTAATACACTTTATCACACTTTAAAATTTGTTTCGAGTAAAAGGAGATGCTAAATATCTTAAAAGTTGCATGTCAACTTCCCATTTTGTCAAGGCAACTAGGGTTTGTCCATTAAGGTGCTCCTACTAAAGCTCGCAAATCAATAGCCCTTCAAAAAAAGTTAACAGTGTTGTTTATCTGCTCATGTATGTCAGATTATGTTGCCATTACAAAATCTTAAGCCAGATAATGTTTAATAGGTCAAGGTTCACTATGTTAGTTTTTTTCAAATTGAAAATTGATAATCAAAAATAAGAATAAAAAAATTTTAACTCACAAAAGCTTTTTTTTTTAAACTTTTCAGATAATCAATTGTTTTTAACGAGTTAAATTATTTTTACCCTACAAATAGAAATTACATTACACATTCTAACACAAATTCTTTTAACAAAAAAGTTATAAATAGCTCTAACAAACTGCACCAAGCAACAACAAAATCTTGGTTAAACCTACATTCCAATGTGATCTATCATCATCTCATTGTTAGAAAATTTGAGTGAAAGTAGAAAGGTGAAAAATATAATGCGTCATTATTATTTTTTTTTTCTCTGATGTCTCCCAAACGTGCTCTCACGTTCCTCACCTGATCACTTTCCATCTAATTGGCAGACCATAAGGAATCAAAATAAAATTTGAAGTGTAAGGTGTAAACCATTTAACTTTTCTTTTTCTGTTTTTGCTCAATTAAGCAAAAGATAGACACAATGACGTAGCTGACCACACGTCACATGTACGTAGCCCTCACCATGGAACTCAATAATTTGGCGTCTAAAAAAAATGAAAAAACAAAAACAAAAGTTAAAATCAATATAACATCATCCAGCCAATTCAAAACTAAAGAAATGTTATATCAAGCTGCTACACTTGCTTAGACATTTGAATCTTGAGCTAAACAGAGCTATAAAACTAACAAAACAGTGAAAGCAAAAACATTTGCTAACCCACCGATTAAAAAGACATGGTGATTCTACCTGCATCACTAATTTATTTCTTTACATTCTTTATTTTATTACACTACTAAAAAAAATGTGATTCTCATTACACCAATTATATTACCAAAACTAACCCTAGTCTAAAAACTCTTCAAAACTCTTTTAATTTTGTCTCTTTATATCGATAGCTTTTGGTAATACAATGTTAAAGAATTGGAATTACTCAAGTGCTATATTACCAGACACTTTTTTCAGGCATTTATTCTCGTTTGATTAGATGATTTTACTTTACTCCAACAAGAAATTAGTTAGAACCCATTTGTAAAGTACATGTTCAATGATACATTACTATACAATTTGGATTACTCCAGTATCATGTTGTCAAACTAAAATAAATTTGTCCAGCCACTTGTCGCTTTACGTGCGTTGTAGATTGTCTGCATTGTTATCGCGTTAAAGATATCCTTTCGTTTCAATGTAATAAATATCTCTTTTAATCGTATCATACTCTTTGACATGTCAACTAACAATGATGTTTCCTCCTCAGATAATCTACTAACAAATGAATGTCATTCAAGATGTTCAACAACCAGATGATTGTACTTGCATTGCTGCAATGAATAGAAGCATAATCCTTCCAAGTAAAAAATATATATATATGTATATATATATAACTAGAAATGCAAGGTAATGAGTGACCGAACAAATTAAAAACGTTCGATCTTGAGTTATCAAAAATGCATCCTTTATTCGACAGTGGATTACTGGACATATATTTTTTGTTCGGCAATGTGATTCGGAATTATTTTATTTTGTTCGATTTTGGCACACCAAACAAAAGTCGAACAACTCTCTCAAAAACGAAACAAAACTTACCAAACAAATAAAAAAAAACTCATCATTTTACTTTTTTTTTTTATGGTTCTTCACCACTGTTTCTTCATCTATTGCTTTCTTCTATGATTAAAACACTATAATTCTCACTTTTTGAAAAAAAAATATGTAGTAGGGAAGAAAAAATGAGAAGTAAAGAAAAGTAATAGGGATTGAACACCAATAGGTGTAAAGAGATAATAAAATATATTTAATCTTAGTCTTTTGTCCTTAAAAATAATTTCACACATGGATAAAATTTCAAAAATAAAAAATAAAAAATAAAAAATAAAATGAAGGGTATAAAGAAGGGATGGCAATTTGAACCCAGCCCGACGGAGACCCAGCCCCCTGATTCCAATTAGAACGGTTTTTTCCCAAAAAATACCCTCGAAGGGCCGAGGATAGTATTTGAAAATGCATCCTCGATAATGTCCGGGCTAGAGACGGTGATACGTTCCCCAACCCCGGCCCGCCCCCATTTCCCCGAACTGAAATTACTGTTATACCCCCACATATATATACCAAACCCTAACCTCCGTTTTGTCATTGCTTCAAGTCACCAATTTTCTATCCCATTATCGCTATTCATTATTTTATTCAATTAAAAGATTTAAAAACAAAGAATGGTTAAAATGATGAACTAGGGGCATAGTTGTGCCAGGCGTTCTGTCTCCTCCCCGTCGTCAACATACTTGCCAGAAGGGCACTCTACCCACTAGAAGAAATAGCTGTGAGCTAACGACGTCGGGCATGAACCCGCAACTTCCTATTCATTTATTAATTACCCTGGGGAGGGATGGAAAATGAGAGAATGAAGAATAGAAAGGTGTAAGTTGAGAGAAAAAGTGAGGAAAAGGGTTTTGAGAAAAAAACCGAGCTTGAGTGCCAGAGTGATGTGAGAATCACAAGTGAGAAAAGGGTGGGAAACAATACCCAGGTAAACTGGCTCCTCGTGATCTGAGGTCCCCCGTCTTCGTTAACGCGTCTGTATGTCGTGTCTTTTGTTTTGATTACCTCAACCTTTGTTTTAGGTTTCTTCCGAGCGTGTCTCGTTGTGTTTAGGTCGTATACCTTTTTGTTCGAGTCTTTCTCTGCTGTGTTCAGTTGTAGGCTCGATGCCCCGGTTTGAAAAACCCTTATTTAAGTTCAAAAAATCATTTATACTCAGAATGCTGTGCCATTCTCTATATTTGATTGTGTTTCAACTCCAGCTAGTTTCACCTCCGTAGTCCGTCTTGCCAGATTGGGCTATTTGTTCAGGATTTACTGTGTGCAAAACGAACCAAATGCTGTGTTACGGGCTGTATGCAGATTAATCCCCAGTAGAGTAAGGGCTGTGTGTCCACAATCAGGCAGTGGATTGCTTGGGTTATTTTGCTGTTGGCTGTTTAGTTATCTGATTATTACAGTGCAAGTGTTCAATTTTCAGACAACCAATCAATTTCATTTACATTGAGGTGTAATATGGGGTGATGCAATGCAAAGTATGAAATGTAAAGATATGCGGATATAAACACCTTTTTTTAGATAAAAAGCCTGTTTCATTTCATCATCTTTTCAAATACACAAGTTTTGGAGACAAAAATCTGCCTGCAACAGTACAAAGTATCCTAACTACCAACAAAAGAGAAAAGTACAAGAAAGAAGAAAAACAACAAAAATCTGTATCCGTGTCAAGCGGCTCCGAGGGCTATCAGTCTATCCTAGTCCTCTTCCTGGACGAAGGTCCAGGAGCATCATCAGCATCGTCATCAGAGCCTGAGCCAAAACCGCCTCCGGTCTCCTCCTCCGATGACTCCGCCTCCGACTCTGCCTCGGACTCGTCATCATCATCATCATCAGGGGTCGGCGCCAGAGAACTACTCCCGACATGAGTATGCCCTCCCCTAGTACGGGGACGTGCAGTGTCTCCATGCCCTCCTCGAGCAGGAATAGAAGGCCCAGCCGGAGCACCACCCACCGGAGGGATCTGGAAGGGAGGCTGAAAATCACAAAGGGCAAATACATCAGAATACAGTGTATGTAGTGTATCAATGTAGAATGTAGTATACAGTGTGAGAATGCCGTGAACAGTTTATCAGTGCAGAATGCAGTATATGAGTACAGTGTGTGAACGCCGTGAGTAGTTTGTCAGTGTATAAATGCAGTGTATGCAGTGTGTCAAATGCTGTGAGATCAGTGCGTCGGGTGTTGTGTCATGCATCAGATTACGTAAATCAGCTTATGAATGGTTTGAGACCGTCGTCAGAGGAACATACCGGAATGCTGTAGAGGGCCAGGAGGTCGAAGGTCCGCTGTAGCATCCCCATCATGGAAGCATTCAACTCCACGGACTGCCGAGTGTACTCGGAGGACGCCTGCAAGAGTATAAGATATATCAGTGTTCTGCGGAATATCAAATAAACTAAAATGAAATGCCAATGCAAGATGCAAGATGCAAAATGAAGTAAAGCATACCGGAGGCAAGTCGGGGATGCCGGCTAACTCATGACCAGCCGGGGGAGGAGCAAAGGGGATCTGGTAGGTCGCCCCATCCTACCCTCTATATGACAGTACAGTGGGCAGGGCAGGCCAGCCAGTCCCTCGTCCGCCTCGAGCTCCACTCCTGCCGTGCGCTCGAGCCCTCCTCGATGTGCCTGCTCCAGCCCCAACTCCTGCTCCAGCTACTAGCGCCGCTGGCCTCTCCCCCTCAGCTCGGCGACCACCACTCAAGGGCCGCATAATGTAGGTCCGGACGTACTCTGTGTAGTCACTCTCTTCTCTGTGATGCTCTGCTCCCCAGCCGACGGTGTAGTCCCTCATCTCCTGGGCGGCGAACCTCTCTATGTCTCTCATGTGGGCAGGAGGTGGACCCGGCACTATCTGCTCCGGTAAACCTAGGGTCTGACGCAAGAAACGCTCGCCCAGGTACCAAGCCCGACAGACCGAGCCCTCCAACAGAATCCGACAACGGGCAGTCTCCCCTGCGCCCTCATAGTGATCCCTCACAATGGCCGACAACGGAGCCCAGGGCTGCCAGGTGATCTGAAAATGAAATGCAATTTATTATCTACCATTATTGAAAACATACGGCGCAAAGCAAAGCCAAAAAAAATAAACTCTAAAATTGAACATACCTCCGCGGCGGTGATGGTGTCGAAGTATCGGCGGAAGAAAATAAGAGACTCCCGTGGTCTCTGCACGCATCGCACATCGAAGCGATGAGAGAAGGGGGCGCCAAATGGGATCTCCTCATCGGGTACTGGGGCAAGCCTAGGAAAGTAGGCATACACCCACAACTGCAGAATAGATATTAGTATGACTATCAGATAAGGCAAAATACAGAATAAAGCAGAAACGGCAGAGCCGTGTATTGTGCAGAGCGTACAGTGTCTGCAGTATACAGTCAATGTAAAGCAGAGTATATGTGTGCCGGGTGTGCAGTGTACAGTCAGTGTGGGGCAGTGTACTGTATGTGCAGTGCGTAGAATACAGACAGTAGGAAGCAGAAATGTAAAAAGGGAAGAGGACGTACCTCCCAGGCTCGCTAGTAGCCACCAAGGAGCTGTCCGCTGAGGCAGGAAGAAGAGCTCATATAACCGTACAATGTGGCCAGAGCGGCGCCACCCCAATCATAGTGGCGGATCTGCCTGACGTCCACCAGCGCGCTCAGCAGGCATAAGGGCACGGTGTTCGCCCGGTCGGCGAAGACAGTCGTCCCGAAGAGGAACATAATGAAGCCCCGCGCGTACTGGTCCACCTCCTCCGGGGACATTTGCACCTCCTCTGGGGACATCTGTGCCTCCTCTGCCATGGCTGGCTGGACCCGAAAGTGGCTCTCGAACCAGGAATACCTGACGAACCCCGCTTGAGCGAGGGGAGGCTGAGCGCCAAGCAAGTACAACTGGGCAGCGTCCCACTCATCCATATCCGTGTCGAAGGGGATCGGATCACCCCCTACCCCAATGCCAGTAAGCATCGAGAAGTCGTAAGGGGTCATCGTCATGTCCCCTGCGACGGAGAAGTGGAAGGAGTTGGTGGTATCCCACCACCTCTCCGCAAGAGCAGCAAGCAAGGGCCTGCAGGTAGTCAGTCGAGAGAGCCCCCTGCAGAAGATGCCAAAGCCGGCCTCGTCAACGATGTCACGAACCGCACCTGGTAGCTCGAGGTACCAGTCCCGAGCAACGGTGTTCCCATACCCGCGGATGGTATGGGAATCCCCCTGTAATCAAAAACAACAATTGCAAGGCAATATTCAAAATGCAGTTCTAAGAAGTATATAGGTATACAACATGTGTGCATGTTTTCGGATTCAAACAGATACCGGGTGCCGGTGTGCTCGCCAGTGAACTACAGCGTGTGATGTGTCAGCATGTTTGGGTGGTTGAGGGCAGATGTAGCATGCGTGCAAGTTTTAACAGATTCAAACAAATACCGAGTGCCAGTGTGCTCGCCATTGAACTACGGCGTGTGATGTGTTGGCGTGTTTGAATGGTTCAGTGCAAATGTAGCGTGCGTGCACATTTTCAGACTCAAGCCAATACCGGGTACCAGTGTGTATGCAGTGAAATACAGTGTGCGCCGTGTGTTTGGGTGATTCAAAGCCAATGCAATGTGTGTGCATGTGTCAGTCTCAAACAGATATCAGTTGCACGTATGTTTACAATCAACTACAGTATACAGTATATCAGAATTAAGCAGTTAAAGAGCATAACCAGCTACGGCAGTTTTGCATCCTACATTGCAAAAAGTAAAGCAGAGAAGGAAAGTTACCTCGGAAGCGCCAAAGGACAAGTGGGAGGTATGCTCACGCAGTAGTAGCTCGGGTGGCACGTGCCTATCAAAGCTCCTGAACTGGCGTAGTCAGTCGGGGAGCATCACATGAACTGCAGGCCTGTAGGTCTCCGGATCGAATAGCCGAATATGAAGTGGCAAGGGCTCGGCCTCAGTGTCCATCTCGAGCTCTGGAGGAGCCCCGTCCTATGGAAGATCATCCGCCATCTCGAAGAGAATGTGAAAATGGCCGGAAGACGAAAAATCGGGCAAGAATGCGAAAAGTCAACAAAAAGTCAAACCCCAAGAGGGTCAGAAAAGGCCGGAAAAGCCGGAGTACGGAAAAGGCACGGGTATCGAGAAAAACTCGAGGGAAACAAGCCCCGAGTGGCAAAAATCAAGAAAGAAACACCGAAACGAAGTTTCGTTCGGTTGAAAATGTCTGAAACACGAAGGAGATCGCGAATCGAACAACGAAATGGGAGCTAGAATGCAAGAAAAGGAGAGAATCAAGGGAGGAAAATGCCCTAGAGGGGAGGGGGAAGGATTTTCGACCAAAGAGAAGTGAAGAAAATAGGGTTAGAAACCCTATTTTAAATGACCCATGGTGAATTAACAAAACTGCCCCGATACAGGAATTCTTTGCCGGTCGGCCACATTCTTTGCCGGTCGGCAATATATTGTGCCGATGGAATTGTATGATGGCCGATGGACGGCCGGTGATGCATTTTGATGGTCGGTGGACATCCGGTGGTCTCCTACAGTGATTTTGGAGCCTCCTGCACCCTTGTTTGGGTTATATATGTGGTCCAGGGCCTTTAGTGCTCAAAACAGTGCAAAACAGTGCATTTCCGACACTCAACTGGCCTCCGTTGTGACCTTGGGTCATGTTTTCTGTGCGTGGCACTCGAATTCGCGCAAGGTGTATCCTTTTCATATCCTTTTGGCTTTTACAAAACCTCAAAAGTTGTCCCATGCGTATCGCATATCAATCGCACTGTCTTGTGCGCTCGCGTTGTCTAAAACGCATCGTGCGGTTTTGCGCATCTCATTGCATTTTGCATACATTCAATCAATTCATTACCTGCGTAGACCGCATGTATTGCTTGCGTAGACCGCATGTTTATTTAATTTCATTACTTGCGTAGACCGCATGTTTTGCTTGCGTGGACCGCATATTTGTTCAATTTCATTACCTGCGTAGACCACATGTTTGTTCAAATTCATCACCTGCGTAGACCGCATGTTTTGCTTGCGTAGACCGCATATTTGTTCAAATTCATTACTTGCGTAGACCGCATGTTTTGCTTGCGTAGACCGCATATTTGTTCAAATTCATTACTCGCGTAGACCGCATGTTTTGCTTGCGTAGACCGCATATTTATTCAAATTCGTTACCTGCGTAGACCGTATGTTTTGCTTGCGTAGACCGCATGTTTGTTCAATTTCATTACTTGCGTAGACCGCATGTTTTGCTTGCGAAGACCGCATAATTGTTCAATTTCGTTACCTGCGTAAACCGCATGTTTTGCTTGCGTAAACTGCATGTTTGCAATTAATTCCATTACTTGCGTAGACCGCATGTTCTGCTTGCGTAGACCGCATGCTTATGTTCGATCTCCTGGCTTGCGTAGACCGCATGCCTATGATCAGTTTCGTTGCCCGCGTAGACCGCGTGCTCCACTTACATGTCTGTGCTTTCACAGCATTGTTATGCTTCCCACTTGCTTTGCGTTGTCACGCATTTCTAAGTACATTAACACGCATGTTGTTAATCACATTGTACCTGTTAAGTTTGTTTTCTTTTCAGGCACGATATTGTATGTACGGTTCATTTAAGGTTGGTACAACCAGACGAGCCACACAAGTATTGTAGGGTCAAGGAGACCCTAAATCCTCTGAAGGTGCAAGTCCTTCGGTGTTTGTCGTGCCCGAACGACTTTTGATAAGTTGCATTATACATGTATTTTAAAGCCGCGTGTTGTCGCGCATTCCATGCAACATGCATTTTATACATCATTTGCATTTCAAAAACAAAAAAAACACATGCATTGTCATGCATCATCGTAAATAGTTGCATTGTCATGCATCATTAGAACATAGTGCATACTGCATTGTAATTTGCATGCATTCACTGCATCACCTTCCATTTATGGCTTGCGCCTTTCCATGTTGAGCTTGGTCCGGTATGTGCCCATACTTCTCGTGTCGAAGCATAGTTTAGTGGACCGTTCTATGTTAGACCTGGCTTGTATGTGTACATGCCTTGCCTAGGCAAGATTTGGTTTGGCCCGCAGGCCATATCCATTGCATTTCAAGTCCATTGCATATTTGTAGATATTGCATTGTAGCTTGCATGCATTCATTGCATCACCTCCGTCTATGGCTTTTGCCTTTCCCTGATTGAGCTTGGTCTTGTATGTGCCCATACTTTTCACATCGAAACATAGTTCAGTGGACCGTTCTATGTTAGACATGGCTTGTATGCGTACATGTCTTGCCTAGGCAAGATTTGGTTTGGCCCGCGTGCCATATACATTGCCATCTCCCCAGCATTAGTGTAATTTTTGCATCCGGCATTAGGATCGCCATCCTTTCCCCAGCGGGTCGTTTCCCCACTTATGTCAATTCCCCCCCAATACTTGTCCTTGCGTCCGTCTACATTACTCATAGTTTAGTGGACCGTTCTATGGTAGACGGACTTGTTACCTCCATCAATCTATTTGACATAGGTATGGTTTCGAACCGCTCATGATTGGATCATGATTCAATTGCTTTGCATATAGTTCGCATTGTTTCAATTGCATTGCATTTTCTTTTGCATTATTTATACATTGTTTTGTATATATTGCATATCATTTCGCATCCATTTTTGCGTTGTCATGCATGTTTCTAATAACATCGTACCTGTTAAGTTTGCTTTCTTTTTAGGGACGATATTGTATGTACGGTTCATTTGAGGCTAGTGCAACCACACGAGCCGCACAGGTATTGTATCCTCCGAGTGAGACGTATCGAGAGTTGCATAATTCTCTTACATCCTTTCTACATTGTAGTGTAGTTTGGCGTACGCTAGCTTAAAACTGTTGCATGTTTGCTTCATTACATCTTTCTTTGCATGATCATAAGTTATGTCCGGCTCTGTGCATTGTTTTGCATTTTGCCCTTGCCTTCGGGCGCATACCTTGTTCGTCTAGCATGTTTGTCTAAGTCTTCGGCCTTGTCAAAAATGGGTCGTCTCTGGGCTTTGACATTCACTCCCGTCATTGTAATGACTTTCGAGTTCTGTCAAAGAGGGGCAACTGTAGACACCCCATTTTTGACAGTCCTCAAGACTTGGACGTCACCATTAGAACACTTGGTGATTACCCTTGTTTGTGTTCGTCTTGAGTTCCCGGAGGTCTCGGCTTGCGCGCCTTACCTCAGGATCTCTCGACTCGACTATTTAGTGTCTAGTTTTGCACCAAACACTTGTGTTTTGCCTAGGAGGGGCAGGGAATGCCTTGTGAGGCATCCCCACACATCACCGGCCCTGGCCAGAGGCCACCGACTGGTGTTTTGTTGCCATTGGCAATGTATATTGCCGGTCGGCATGTTTTGTTGCCGGTCGGCACTCCATTTTGTCAAGATGGAAATTTTGAGCAGCCGACTACTGTTCATCTACTTTTGCAGATATTTTAATACAGCTGTATGGCATTTTGTTCCCCTCCAAACACGTGTATGGAGGGATGGCCTTCTTGTTAGCTTACCTTACAAGCTTTACAAGATTGGCTCCTCTATAAGAGGAGCTCCCCTCTCCCTTGCTTAGGGTGAGACATTTTTAGAGAGGAAAGACATTGTTAGAAGCTCTGGTTCTAGGGTTAGGACTTATACATATTCTATCTCTATATCTCTCTCTCTTGAGTGTTCTAGGTGTATTTGTTCATAGTATTGCACACAAACACCTACCATTACACCTTCCCTTGGCTATTGGGGTTCTAAGGGATTGTTTTCAAAGTTTTGGAGCTATTTTGAGCTCAAAGAAGCAGCTAGTCCACCATTTTTGAAGAGGGTCTTCAAGGGTAACAATTTTGCCCTTTTATTCTCCATTTTTGCATTGTATTTTTTCCTATCTTAGAACT
>NW_021025450.1:63189-73714 GCF_004153795.1 Camellia sinensis | reverse complement strand
AATACCAACATTAGTTTCTTTTCCCCCACACCCCCAAACCCCAAAAAAAAAAAAAAAAAAAGAAATAGAAAAAGTGGCTAAAACCAAAAGAAACAAAGTGAAAAAAAGGCAAAGCACTAAGCTATGAAACAAGGCCTATGGAAGGGTGGCTAACCCTCCTCTTTTTGTGACTTTAAATCACATTTTTTAGTTTAAAACGACTCTAAAATCAGTTATAAAAGGTAAAGAAAAGAGTGAAGAGATTGCAAAAGGGCTCAAAGTATGCCTCTTGAAATAGAGGTGTAAGGCACATAAGTATAGACTATTTCACCCACTTTGGAATGTTTTGATTTCGTGTTTGTTTGAAAAGAGTTTTGAATATGTGTTACTTGAATGAAAAGCATGCTCATATGTACATTTATCAAAGCCATTCCAACTTAAGCGAAATAGCCTTAATCCCTAGGCATTCAAAGAGATATTTCAAATAAGCACGTAGCCTCACGGTGGTATGCTTGATATGGTAACAGAAACACTCATGCAATATGCTAAAGAAAAAATGCTCACCTACTGTTCAACTGAGGCAAGCCAAATGGGAAAAAAATAATTAGAAAAATGCATGTTCCTAAATATGCAAAGTGACTAATGCAACACGTACGAAAATGCAACTACAAAGTTTGGTTTATTTAACATGTCATACGAATCAACTCAAAGCATGTGATAATGCACGTATTCAAGTAAATAAGAAATGACAATGTATTAGAATGATGAACCAAACTCAATGCAACCACAGTAAGCATGAGAATAAAGGGAGAAATAAATAGGGGTTGGAAGATATACAAATATTACAAGTTGGCCCTCACACGTGAGGGTCCAAATTAATGTCCTAATTAACAAATTATTACAAACACAAATGAACTACCAAATTATTACAAAACACGAATGAAAGCGACTAATTAATTACAAATATGAATCAAAGCGGCTAATCTAAAGGAATTAAATGAAAGGTGGGGAATTGCGTGCACACGGGCAAGAACATCCTCTAGAAACCCCCTCTGCTCACTAACAGAAGCTGCTCTATTTTGCCAACAACAGTCCTCTGTGTATACACTCTGAAGCCCGACCGAACCACAATGAGGCCTAGTTGGATCCCATTAAATACGGTCATGCCTTAGTTTGGCCCAAAAAACTTGTTTTGTTTTGCTGAAAAACCACCACTGTTGTTCACACAAAGTGGTCGGCTGCCCTACTGAATTGGTCGGTCGTACGAGATTGTGGCCAGTCGACCACTGCTGCTGGAGAAAGACCTATTGCAACAAAACTGGAACAGAAAAAAACGGAAGGTTTCCAAAAGATGTTCATCCTTCCTTCTCTCTTGTCATGAAAAATTCTCAAGGAGAGAGTGGGTTTCCTTCACAAATCATCAAACATCCCAAGGGTATTTAAATGATGATTAGTGAAGCAACAGGATGGCAATTAATGGATACAAAGCTAACTAAAACTAATTATGAAAGGTGAAATCAAAGACATGGCCAAAACCCACTGTCTCTCATGGAAAACAAGACCAAGTGAATACTCAAGCTTAGAGAGAATAGGTTTAGAACGAGTCATTCTTGGAGGCAAAGCTTATGCACAAAAGGTTCCATCATTAGGAAAACCAAGAGACTCTTCTTCCTACTCATGGAAGATGGATTGAAACCTCTATTTCCATGCTTCAAAGGAACTAGAAGAGAGTCTCTAATAGTCTTGATGAAAGGGCTCTCATATAGCTTTGAAGCAAAAGAAAAACTAAACTACGTAAAAGTAAGAAATGAAAGCTATGGAGAGATGAGTGCAAGCTCATCTTCCTACTCATGAAACATAGATGAAACATCCATTTCCATGCTACAAAGAAGGAACTAGAAGACAACTTCACAATATATTGCAAGAAGAGAGATAGAAGACAAGATTCAAACTATCTATATATGCTTTAAACACATATATGCAGTTCATATTTAATCAAAATCTACCTAAAACAGTGCTAAAAATGAAAGAAAAGAAGAAAAAATAGGAAAAACAACAAGAGAGCAATACTAGAGAACAAGCCTATGGAAGGGTGACCCTTCCACCTTCAACAACATTTAAATCACATTTTGAAGCCTAAAATGCTCTAAAAATCAGTATTAAAATGAAGAACAAGAAATTATGTAATGGAAAGAGTTGAAAGATCAACCCCTAGAGAAGAGGAAGAACTTCTTGGTTCATAAACCACAATCTCAACACTCTGAAGTATCTAAAATTGTGTTCAAAATCTCAGCAAAAGGCTTCAGATTCAACCTTTAATGGTGTATCTATAGTGTATCTATATCAAGAGGGTGGAAAAAAGCTTAGAGCAATTGTCTAAGCTTTTGGGAAAATGTTATAACCCTAAATTCAGAGATAAGGTGTTGTTTCTATAGAGTTTCCACTGCATTTCAATGTAAATATCTTCACAGAAGAGCAGCTGGCCAAATCCCATACATGGGAGCAGTTGGCTGCTACAAAATATCTATTTCGCTGAATAGGGCCGACTGACCAATGAATTGTATGGCTAGCCCAAAAAAGTGGCATGTCGGTCATTTTTTGTTTTGTTGCTATTGAGAGCTGGTTATGCCCAAATACAGATGGCCGGACTAATATACAAACGGTCGAGTTCTAAATGTTTGAAAATAGGATTTTTAAAGGGTCTAAAACATTTTAGTCAAAATGGGGTGTAAGGTTGGGATTAGAAGCTGAAAACTGAATGCTTTTGCTGAAGATTCAAAAACTTACACAGTTATAACATTTCATCATCGAGTGTTCTGAATGAAGCGTCCAAGTCTTAACAGCGATCAAAAATGAGGTGTCTATGCCAAGCTAACCAGCCAGACAAAGATTTTCCAAATAGTTAGTCAATCCTACCAACCCATTTTGCTAAGGTAAACAATTGGGCAAAGATTTTCCAAAGAGTTCATCAATCCTGCCAACTCACTTTGCTGAGCTAACAAGCACGCTCAAAGATTTTCAAAGAGTTGTTCAATCCGCTTTGCCGAGCTGACCAGCTCGGCAATAACTTGAGATTTTGGATTGAAATGGTACAAACACAGTAAAACTACAAGACAAGGTTGGAAAAATAATTATACCTATTTTATTAATGCTAACCAAAAAGAAGGAAAAATTACAAGTGCTAAAACTAAAAGTAAAATAACTTTGAACTGGTCGTATTCCACAGCCTCATAATAGCTCTGTCATCCACATCTTCTAAGTGGTAAGCTTCTTTTTCTACCATCCCCACCACCTTGTCTGGTCCTTCCTAGTTGGGTCCCAATTTTCCATCACCAATCACCAAAGTGTTCCCCATGACTTTGCTTAGAACCTAATCTCCAATCTTAAATTGCCTTAAATGCACTACTTTGTTATATTTCCTAGGCAGTCCTTGCTGATATGGAGCAATGTGGATCAGCGCTTTCTCTCTTCATTCTTCTATAAGGTCTAATTCCAAGGTTATAGCCTCCTCGTTAAAGGTTGGGTCAAAATTCCCACTTTTGATAGTAGGGAGGCTAACTTCCAATGGGATCACTGCTTCCATGCCATAAACAAAGACGAATGGCGCTTTCGTGATTGACTGCCTTGGTGTGGTTCGGTAGGCCCACAAAACGTGGGGGAGTTTTTCAAACCACTTCCCTTTTGCCTTTTCTAACCTTTTCTTCAAGCCATCTAAGATCACCTTGTTCAATGCTTCGAACTGACCATTGGTTTGAGGGTATGCCGGTGTGGAGTTATAGAACTCTATCTTGTGCTCTTCACAAAAGCCTCTGAAAATTCTTTCATCAAACTGAGTGTCATTGTCTAGTATCAAAGACTTGGAGATTCTGAACCGAGTTATGATATTCTTCCAAACAAACTTCTTAATGTCTTCTTCTTTGATGGAAACAAGTGCCTCTACTTCAACCCATTATGTGAAGTGGCCTTTCGCCGTAATGAAGAATTTCCTGTTGCCTAGTGCAGATAGGAGTGGGCCCACTATGTCTAATCTCCACATTGCAAAGGGCCAAAGGTTAGTCAAAGGTAAAAGTTCTCTGGTTAGTTGATGGATTTGATGTGTAAACGTTTGGCATTTTTTGCACTTCCTAACATACTTCTCTGCGTCTACCTGCATGCAAGGCCACCAATACTCTTCTGAGATAGGTCGATAGGCCAAATATTTCCCCCATTGATGACTTCCGCAAATTCCTTCATGAGAAGGAAGATGGGACAAACAAAGAAGGAAGATGGGACAACCTTCTCCTGAGTTTTTTCCATAACAGAGAAGGAAGATAGGACAAACAGAGCTTGAGAACACTCTGTCTACACTGATTCAGCTCAGAACACAAAAATAGAGTTTTGCACCAAATTGATGCATGGCCGGCCATCTATAGACCCGGCCGGCCATCATTGATGCATGGCTGGCCCTCAATGTGTGGCCAGTAATGTAGTTTTGCAAGAAAACAGAGACAATGGCTAAAGGTGAAACAGAGTTGGCTTGGACAGACAGAGTATCTCTCAGGTGTTGTGCATACAACCTTCATCCATCTTTCACTTACGCCTTTGTCAATGCGATTAATTGTTCCATTAGCGCTATGATTATTAGTGTTATAATTAATCTTATTATAATTAGTATTGTTGTAGCCATTTGCTTATTGATAATTGGTATAGCTAGTTAAATTGTTGTAACAAAGTAGGTAATTAGCTTAGTTAAGTTAATTATTATTCATTTACCCAGTTTTGTAATAGTTAGTTTAATTCGGGCTTTCGGACATTGATTCGCACCCTCCCGCGTGAGGGATCAAATGTTGTAATAATGTTTATGTCTTCTAACCCCACGTCTTTCTCTCTTTTATTTATTCGCTTATGATGGTTAGTATAGAGCACGTTTCATTAGCATTCTCATGCCTTACATCCACTTGCATTGCATGCACCGAAGCTCAGTTTATCATTCAAACTTACATTGTCATTTAAATAGTTCTTTGAATACATGCTTAGACCGCATGCTATCCAATTGTTTCATATGCCATGTTCATAGCCGAGCCTATTAAATACATGATGCATGTGTTGTATTAGTCATATTGCATAAAATTAGGAACATGCATATTTTTCTAATTATTGCTTTGTTTTGGCTCGGAGTACTAGGTGAGCATTTACTTGCCTTAGCATATTGCATTGAATGTTTGTGTTGCCATGTCAAAACATATCTTCCATGAGGCTAATTGCTTAAATGATATAACTATTTGAATGCCTGTGGATGAAGGCTGAGTGCTTGAACTGGGATAAGTTGATTGAATATCCATTTTATCCCACTTTTCCAAGTGGCAAATTCACAAAACATTTTCAAAACAAAACATGAGATCAAGTGTTCCAATTCTTGCAAACTAGCCTATACATTGTGTGCGCATCACATAGTAAAAATAGTTAATAAACCAGAACAAGAGCATATATTGTAAATAAGAAGCACATCATGATTAGCAGAGATCGATCTTTGATCGAACGCGAGGGTGCTCAATTAATGACCTTTCCCTCTCGTACCTAAGTTCCCGAGCCGAGACACTTTGGTGATGACGGACTAATGGCCTTTGGCATGAGTCTTGGGTTTCCTAATTTTTCTAAAAATATTTAGGTGGCGACTCTGAAATCTGGCAAAGCAGTCCATTTTTGGCATTTGATTCACACATTGATTTTCCAAAAAGAATTGTCAGATTTGGACTCTTTTTGTGATTTCACTGTTTCACATTGCACTTGTGAAATCAGATTCAGAACCACAAGTGGAGTCCAAACTGTAGGGCTATTCGCCTTTCGAAAGGAGCACGAAAAGTCGAGCTATAGTTTCTGGCGACTCTGCTAGGGATTTTAGAGAATTTGACTTGAAACTCATGATGTGACTTTTTAGTTACACTTATATGTTTCTTTGCATTTGGATTTGCATTAGTGCGCTTAAAGTCACTGTGTTTGCCGACTACTATTCCTGGACGGTTTGCTGGAGGCTCGCCCGAAGGGTTTGCCAAAAGGCTAACCGATCATGGGCTCTGCCATGTTGGGAATACAACCTTTGGATCTGGACTACCGATGTACCGTTTGATCCACCTTTCACTTCTCGGTGTTAAGTGTGAGAGGTATATTAGGTAATCTTGCCAAGGTACCCCTTTTGACTATTCGACCTAGTTGCATATAGTGAAACCACAGTGACTATTCAAATTAGGATAGGATGCCACCCATTTGTAGGATATCGTGAAACTCGTTGTTTGAAATAATGCGGCCTAGATCATACCACAAATCTAGGACAGGGTAACCCTACCCTCTTATAGGGGTATTTTGGTTCTTTCACTTGATATGTGATTTTATAGTGAGACTGTACAAGATGGTTCATATCAGTAAGGTTTGAAAACAAAGTTCAGTGAGGGATTACAGTTCAACTATATGTCTTGACTATTATGAATTGGGGCCGAAGTGCTGTCCGATTTTGATTTTGTTTTTCTTTCTTTCTTTTTGCTAGGTAGTTTACCATCATAGCTTCAGAAAGACCCAATATTTCCTAAGTTGTGTGGACTCGCTTCAGTAGGCTGTGTAAAGCTCGAGACCTTGTTGGTGGTCAGCGTACTAGTTTCATTTCCTCTAGTCACTCGACGAAGAAGAAATAGACAATCAGTAGATTCAATAAAAAGCATTCCACAAGCACCTACCCATTCTCAGTTAATTAATTCACCAGCATCTAGTTCACCCGGATTAGCAATGGCATAGAACATAACACCAAACGCGAAGGAATTCGCCACCATGATGATTGTCGTCCAAAGAACTATGGACACTGTAAACCAGAGGATGACTGTACAAGATGAAGTCATCGGCGATCTATGGTGTACATCTGGGGCATCAATATCAACCGTGTATCCGGTGCCTACTGCTCAACTAAACCCGGATCTACTCCCACCAGCAGAACATGTACCAATCCCAGATCCTCAGGACATATTTCTCCCAGCTGTCCTCCGGTTCAAACTCCTCCAGGGATCTTTCCTTTCAATAACAATGAGATTGATCTAGCCTTGGTCAAAATCACTAGATTGGAAAAAGCATTGAAGAAATCTCAGGGCTTTAACTCTATTCCAAATATCAAAGATGGGTACACTGAGGCTTCGGTTAGACTATTAGAGAAATTTAAGATGCCCCACATCAGCAGAATCGATGGGAGTGGGGATCCGATCATGCATATCCAACTATTTTTGGATGTATTGAGGCCCATGGGTTTGTCTCGAGCGCAGAAGCTTTTGTTGTTTAAAAGGACCCTGTTTGATGTGGCGGCCATCCGGTATGCTAAATTGAAGGATTCTACAAAACAAAATTGGGAGGAGCTATCGGAGGCATTTGTTAATCAGTACTCATATAACACTCAGTTAGAAGTAACCATCAGTGAGCTGGAGGCTACAACCCAGAATCCTAAAGAATCCTTTATTGATTTTGTCACCCAGTGGAGAGCCAAGGCAGCCCGAATGACAAACAGACCTGCTGAGAGTGAACAAGTCTGCCTAGTGGTCTAGAACCTAGAGCCAGACATGTTGCAGAGAATGATAGTGGCACCATTGTCCACATTTGCCTCCTCACATGAGCTGGGGGTCCAGATCAAGAGTGTATTCAAAAAGGGCATCATCCACAGAACCAGCAAACCCGCAAGAAGGCCGTTCTCTCGGAATACCAATGCTAGTAGTAGCCAATGTCAGCAATGTCGTCACAACAGCCAAGATGGCTAATCCTTTTGCTACTGCCACAACCTCACAGCCTTCACAAAATACCGGTCCACCCCGAAACCTAGAGTCTTTACCCCCCTCCACATGAGCCCAACTTAAGCCTTCAAGTTATTGATAGGAAAGGGGCTTCTCAAGCCTTTCGATCCTCATCCACTTCCAAACCCATTACCACCGAAACATAACCCTACATAGTATTGTATCTTCCATTAACAACATGGCCATCTCACAGACATGTGCTACTGCTTACGTCAGAGATTCAGGATCTTATCGATAATAAAGTCATCGCTCCACCCACAAAACCAAACATAACAACTAACCCACTTCCTGCACATAACCAAGTCCCCTCGCCAGAAACATTAACCACATCAATACACTACCACCCACCTTCAACCCCAGCATATACATTACCTTATCCCACCTATCAAAATCGGAGGTGGTCATTCCAGAAGACACAGACATATGCATGATGGATTTAACACCACAAACCCCATACAAGCCCATGGTAGTGGAAATGGGGAAAGAGAAGATTGCACTGAAGACAGGGTCTCCTGATACCTGTGTCATAGAGAATGGAGTCTCGCTCGCGGAAGAGTATGATCCCAGCTTATACATTGTGGCCATCGATTAGCCAAAGCTAGTGGTCGTACTACCACCAAGTCATCCCACTTCAACCCCTCCTTCTCTTTTCAAGCCCTCACCTGCTTCACCATGCTCTCTGCCATCGTGTCCAACTTCGATTCCAACGATTTTGTGGGAACCTTCCACATCGTCCGAACCCATCTTTCACTATGCTTCGACACAAAAACCACTTCGTCCGCCAGCCCTTCATGGACGAGGGCAATCTGACGACCAACCCCTTACCTGCCACTACTTGTAAGGTCACCCTGGTCTCCTGCAAACCTGAGGCTTTGTAACGCGAGAAAAATTCATCCACTGTCATTGCATTTCCATTAGTTGCCTGTGGCTAGGAGATTGCGCACGCTAGCAAGATCTTCCACGTATTCGGCATCAACTGGTTAGGCGCCACCTCTAGTCGATTTAGCACCTCTACCACAATTTGAGGCATGGGCAGTCTCAATCCCCTTTCGGAGCTTCATAGAGCGTAAACTCTGAAGGGCTCACATTCGACGCCCTCTCTTTCTCTAATAGCAGTCTCAACTCCACCTCTGCCGAAATCTAGTATTTCACCCATAACTCCTTCAGGTCCTTCAACGTTAACGTCGATTTATCTGCCTTGGTGTGCCAGTGGTCAAGGGCCATTCGACTTATGGGTTGAGTGGTCGATACAATTGTCGTAGACGTTGGTCGTGGTGGCATCTCCCCTCCTCTTTCCCCCAACCTCCTCACCCTATATTCCTCCACCAGGGTAATGCCATCTTCATCTCCTAAAGCGTTAGGCGTCAATGTCAAGGCTTTCTCTTGTGCCATTCCGCTCATGTTCCAATAAATCGCTTCAGTCGCGGTGGCAAGAAACCTCGTAACGTGCAACAATGGTGAATCGAACAAAACGAACGAAGCCAACTCTAGGATCTCTCAGTTTCTTGCGATTAGAGACGTAAATTGCACAAGCCCAAACGCCCAGGGTTTGCCTGTGTTCCCCGGATTGCGATCGAAGTTTGCCAGTTTAACACCCAACTGCCAAAATAAATCCCCACTTTTTGAAATCCCCCACTATAAACAACCCTTTCACTTTCTTTCAATAATACCATCTTTCTGTCCAACGGTGCTGATGACCTCACGTGCACCCACGCGTTACGCTGCCACCATTAATTATCCTTTTATTTCCCGTCTTTTCCACTTCACATCATCATGTGCTTTTCTGGCCCTCGAGCCCGTGCCCATTACTGCCCCCTTTGTCGGTCGGTCAGTCTTCTCTCACACTCAATCACCCTCGCGGTCGGCCAGCCTGACGGTCTTCCCTCACGTTTGGCCACCCTCGCGGTCGACCAGCCTGACGGTCTTCCCTTACGCTCGGCCACCCTTACGGTCGACCAGTCCACGGGTCATTCTTCTCAATCAGCCACCTTTGTAACTAGTTGGCCTTGCACACCCCCTCACCACCCCTATCCCTACCATGCCTTGGGGGACTACCTTCCACACTATTATTCTCTTTGTTGGACTAAAGCTGCACTCGGGAATAGGGGACTACTGATACTAATGGGCACCCAAGAGGGCCTAGCCCACGGATCAGGGATCAGTTCGCAGCCCAGAGATCAAAGCCCAATAACAGGGCCCTATTCACAGCCTTGAGATCAAAGCCCAATAACTCTGAGAAATCGATGCCGGGCCAGGACCAATAACATTCAAAAACTTATTAGGCAGAGGCCTAGTCACGTAAGTAGACAAAGATCCTGCAAATTTATTGCGCCCACACATTAACCATTTAATGAGGCCCTAGTGTAGACGTCCCCGAACGCCCCGGGAGGAACGAGTCCCTGTTCTGTTCGATATTGGGCTCACTACAGTTCAGGACTCAAATGTCACGGTTCTTAATCTGAACCAAAGAGTCCAAATCCGGCAAATCGTTTTGAGAAAACAGATTTTTAGAAAAGAAGTGCCAAATATGGTCTGCTTTGCCAAATACAGAGTCGCCACCTAAATATTTTATTCTGGGAAATTTAGGAAACCCTGACTCGTTGCCTAAGGCCACGTGTCCGTCATCACCAAAGTTGCCTCGGCTCGGGAACTTGGGTACGATTGGGGAAGGTCACTTCGTGAGCACCCCCGCTCGCCCGACCAAAGATCGGCCTCTACTAACCATGATATCTATTTTTGAAAACATT
>NW_021025450.1:23712-39899 GCF_004153795.1 Camellia sinensis | reverse complement strand
CATTAACAAACCAAAAATATATATATTTATGCGTACAGGTGTGAACATTCTCACAATAAATTATATTAAAGTAGTCAGGTATTATTAAAGTATTCAGGTATTATTGATTAATTGAATATTTACAGCTAATAAGGAAAAAGATGTTTTAATGTCCTATTTAATTATATAGAGACTTTTTTTTATTATTGAAATGGGTTGTCTTTTCATATTTTAAAGTTTTATAAGGTGTGCACGGTGTAATTTGATAATAAAATTACAATAGAATGGTGAATGATGGATTAATAAATTTATTATTTGTAATTAAATTATGATTTGAACAGTTTTAATTGTTAGTTAATTGACAAATAATTTTAAATAATTATCAAATATTTACATGATATATAACAATAATTTATATAACATTTGTTATATATATAATCCTAACTCATTTTACATAATATTTGTAATGAATTTTACATCTTAAATCTCTCTTACATTATTTTTACTTTGATATCATATTGAAAGTAAAATATATATAGAAAACTAGAAGATTGTTTCTAGCTTAACACTACTAGGAACTTATACATGGGTGGGGAAAATTGCCCACTATTTTTAAATAGGAATTTTTGGTGATTAGCCCCTTTTACTAAGTTATTTAATACAAAAGGGGCGGACTATAATTTTTGCTTTATAAGTTCCTAGTTTGTACCCAAATATTTATTAGGTTTTTAACTTTAAAAATTCACAACTTTTGATTTAGATGTTTGGTTTTCTTGAAGTTGGTATTTTTGAAATTCTCTCATCGAATTTTATCAATCAAGATTGATGTTGCTTATGAAAATCTATCAATAAATAAAAAAAAAAATTGAAATTTGCTAACATTAAAATAAACATTTTTGATTTTTCAAGTTAAATTTATTATATGAAATAAAGTAAAAAAGACCCAAAAATAATTTTGAAAAAAATCCAACGTGCTCTAAAGATTATGAAATTAATTATGGAGGTTCCTAAATATATGTTTACTATATATAGAATAGTGTAATGATTATGGGTTGAATGTGATATTTTGTTTGTTATGGTTAAAATAGCCAATTTTGTCTTTTATGACTAAAATAGCCAAAAAAATCCACAACCTATCTTCCCAAACGGTGCCTAAATATCTTCTTTCCACTTCTCCCTCCAATCTGATTCTGATGCATGTAAAAATCTTATTGATTTTCTGATTCTGACATAAATATATTAGTCCTACCAATTTAGCCAAAAAATAGCCAAAAAAATCCACAACCTATCTTCCCAAACAGTGCCTAAATATCTTCTTTCCACTTCTCCCTCCAATCTGATTCTGATGCATGTAAAAATCTTATTGATTTTCTGATTCTGACATAAATATATTAGTCCTACCAATTTAGCCAAAAAATAGCCAAAAAAATCCACAACCTATCTTCCCAAACAGTGCCTAAATATCTTCTTTCCACTTCTCCCTCCAATTTGATTCTGATGCATGTAAAAATCTTATTGATTTTCTGATTCTGACATAAATATATTAGTCCTACCAATTTAGCCAAAAAATAGCCAAAAAAATCCACAACCTATCTTCCCAAACAGTGCCTAAATATCTTCTTTCCACTTCTCCCTCCAATTTGATTCTGATGCATGTAAAAATCTTATTGATTTTCTAATTCTGACATAAATATATTAGTCCTACCAATTTATTATTGTGATTTTCTTTCCATTTCTCCCTCCATTTCCATATATCTCGTTCATATAGAGGTTTCAAATAAAAAATAAAAAATATATGTAAAATATAAATATATTTATTTATCCAAAAAACATATATACATATATTTAATTTATATATATATTTCACTTTTCACATCTCTTTTTATGAATGTAATTTGCAACTCATGATTTTGAGATTTTTATTTACAGTATTTATTTTTATTATGCAGTCAATAATATGGTCGTACTATAGTCCTTTATCCTTTTTGTTTTCTTTTTCTTTAGATTTGAGGATGATAATAACGTGGTGGTAAGATTTAGACAATTAATAATTAATTTGGTGGATTATTTATTTTAAAATGTTAGAACCCATAATATTGCCGCATTGTTTGGTATAGAATTTTTTTGTGATATACTTTTTTTTTTTTTTTCTTTCCATTTCTCCCTACATTTCCTTATATCTCGTTCATATAGAGGTTTCAAATAAAAAATAAAAAATATATGTAAAATATAAATATATTTATTTATCCAAAAAACATATATACATATATTTAATTTATATATATTTTTCACTTTTCACATCTGTCTCTTAATTTATGAATGTAATCTGCAACTCATGATTATGAGATTTTTTATTTATAGTATTTACTTTTATTATTCAGTCAATAATATGGTGATACCGCAGTCCTTTTATCCTTTTTGTTTTCTTTTTCTTTCATGCTTTCTTTGGATTTGAGGATGATAATAACGTGGTGGTAAGACAATTAGCCTTCGTTTGGAAAGAGGGGTTGGATTGGGTTTGGAACTATTTTAATCACAAAAAAATAAAATAGATTTTTTAGTTAAATAAAACAAATCATCACATCTAATCTATAATCATTATATTCTTTCTCTCACAAAAAATCAAAAAAAGTAAAAAAAACCCTTCCCAAATGGAGTCAAGATCCTCCAGAGTTTTATCCAGAGTGATCTCTGATCCAATCCAACGGTTGAGATGCGAACTAACCAAAACGGCGTTGTTTTGGTTAGTAATTTGAAAAAAAAAAAAATCATTTCAAAATTCCCTCCATATACGCAGAGGCGGAGGCGGAAAACAGAGAGAGAAGAAGAGAGAGACACCACTCTTCCCTACCTTCCGACGTCCCACCATCGCCGCTGTGCTGCCTATGCCGCTGCTGACCACCCCCTACTCCAGCCGATTGAAGAAAAATACAGGTATTTATCAGAGAGTCGTAAACTAATTGTTGATATTTTTATCAGCAATGATATCCTTGATCCCTAAAACTTAACTGAAGGATTACACACACAAACATATATATGGATATATAAAGTATAAAACCCAGGAAATGAAACTTTGTCACAACTTTTTTTTTTCTTTCTAAAACTGTCAAAATACCTATTTCAGCTTTACACACATATGTGCCCAGACCTCTAATATATATAACCTCCATACAATTAGCTACAGGTTAATGTTGGTCCACAATTTTATGAATTAACTCACAATTAGATATACAAATCAAAAAGTAATATAAACTGTGAGGACATGCCTGGTTTGCCCCATCGGGAGATGCCACAGCCAACTTGTTCAATATTTTGTCATACCACTGCATATATGGAAAAACAATTTCATGTCCTCAAGTCAATCATGTGATTCAACCATTTCTTTTAATTTATGATTGAACATCTGTACCTTTAAATATGAAGCAAATGATACAGCACTAATGCCGCTAGACAACCCGGACCAAAAAATAAATACATCAAATGAGAATAGTCTCACTTAAGGCTTCTTTCAGTAAGCACCATTGGAATTTTGAGCTGATTTCGATTCATTCTCCAAGTGAATGATAATTTTTATTTACCGTTAGACATGGGTCATTCAAATTGGAGTCAGGCGAGCAGGTGTCGGCAGCGGCGGCAACGCATCGGGGGCAAGAAGGTGCAGGGCTGGGCGGCGATGTGGCGGCCTCCCCCTCTTCTCTCCTTCTTTAAGCCCTTCTCTCTCTCTCTCTCTCTCTCTCTCTAATGCTTCAGGAACAGCACATGACTGTGACTGTTTCAAATCTGATTTTTTTTTTGTTTTCAAATTGCTAACCACAACGACATTGTTTTGATTAGTTCTTATCTCAACTGTTGGATTGGATCACTGTAGGAGATCACTCTAGGATAAAACTTTAGAGGATCTTGACGCTCCCAAACAAGTCTTTTTAATCCCAAGTTAAAATAATCAAAAAATCAAAAAGTTAAAAAACCATCACACTTCCTAAACGAACCCTTAATAATTAATTTGGTGGATTATTTATTTTAAAATGTTAGAACCCATAATACTGCAACATTTTTTTGTATATAATTTTTTTGTGATATTCTTTTTTTTTTTTTTTAATTATTATTTTGTATAGCTTTATTATGTGGCCATTTGTTTTTTTTTTGAAAGTTTTAATTATTCTGATTCTAACATACATATATTAGTCCTACTAATTCATTATCGTGATTTTCTTTTCACTTCTCCATCTATTTCCTTATATCTGGTTTATCAATGTATATAGAGATTTCAAATAAAAAACAAAAAAATATATGTAATATATAAATATATTTATTTATCCAAAAAACATATATACATATATTTAATTTATATATATATATATATATTTCACTTTTCACCTCTCTCTCTCTCTCTCTTAATCTCTCTCTTAATTTATGAATGTAATCTGCAACTCATGATTATGAGATTTTTATTTACAGTATTAATTTTTATCAGTCAGTCAATAATATGGTGGTACCACTGTCCTTTATCCTTTTTTTTTCTTCTTTTTCTTTTATGCTTTCTTTGGATTTGAGGATGATAATAACCTGGTGGTAAGATTTAGGCAATTTGGGAAGGTTTGGGAAGAGGGGTTGGGTTGGATTGGGTTTGGAATTATTTTAATTATAAAAGAACAAAATAAGTTTTTTAGTCTAATAAGACAAACATCACATCCAACTCATAACCATTACATTCTTTTTTTCATAAAAAGTCAAAAAAATCAAAAAAACTTTTCCCAAATGAGACTTTTTTTTTTATCTTAGGTTAAAATAGTCAAAAAATTAAAAAGTCAACCAACTTTTCAAACGAACCCTTAATAATTAATTTGGTAGATTATTTATTTTAAAATGTTAGAACCCATAATACTGCAGCATTGTTTTGTACAGAATTTTTTTGTGATATACCTTTTTTTTTTAATTATTATTTTGTATAGCTTTATTATGTGGCTATTTGGATTTTTTTTTGAAAGTTTTAATTATTTTGATTCTGACATACATATATTAGTTAATTTATGAATGTAATCTGCAACTCATGATTATGAGATTTTTATTTACAGTATTTATTTTTATTATTCAGTCAATAATATGGTGGTACCACTATCCTTTATCCTTTTTTTTTCTTCTTTTTCTTTTATGCTTTCTTTGGATTTGAGGATGATAATAACCTGGTGGTAAGATTTAGGCAATTAGGTTTCGTTTGGGAAGAGGGGTTGGGTTGGATTGGGTTTGGAATTATTTTAATTATAAAAGAACAAAATAAGTTTTTTAGTCTAATAAGACAAACATCACATCCAACTCATAACCATTACATTCTTTTTTTCATAAAAAGTCAAAAAAAATCAAAAAAAACTTTTCCCAAATGAGACTTTTTTTTTATCTCAGGTTAAAATAGTCAAAAAATTAAAAAGTCAACCCACTTTTCAAACGAACCGTTAATAATTAATTTGGTAGATTATTTATTTTAAAATGTTAGAACCCATAATACTGCAGCATTGTTTTGTATAGAATTTTTTTGTGATATACCTTTTTTTTTAATTATTATTTTGTATAGCTTTATTATGTGGCTATTTGGATATTTTTTTTTTGAAAGTTTTAATTATTTTGATTCTGACATACATATATTAGCCCTATCAATTCCTAATCGTGATTTTCTTTCCATTTCTCCCTCCATTTCCTTATATCTGGTTCATCAATGTGTATAGAAATTTCAAATAAAAAATAAAAAAATCTATGTAATATATAAATATATTTATTTATCCAAAAAATATATATACATATATTTAATTTATATATATATTTTTCACTTTTCACCACTCTCTATTAATATATGAATGTAATCTGCAACTCATGATTATGAGATTTTTATTTACAGTATTTATTTTTATTATTAAGGGGTCGTTCGGGATGACCTAAATAAGTGTATTTTTTGTCTTTTTAATTACAAAAAGATGTGCAGAAAAGTAGAGAAGTGATGTGATGGAAAAAAGATAAAAAGATAGATTATTTTTGGGTTGCCAAACTTGGCCTAAGTCAACAATATGGTGCTATCACAGTCCTTTATCTTTTTTGTTTTCTTTTTCTTTTATGCTTTCTTTGGATTTGAGGATGATAATAACGTGGTGGTAAGATAGACAATTAATAATTAATTTGGTGAATTATTTATTTTGAAATGTTAGAACCCATAATATTGCCGCATTGTTTTGTATATAATTTTTTTGTGATATATTTTTTTTTAATTATTATTTTGTATAGCTTTATTATGTGGCCATTTGGGTTTTTTTTTTGAAAGTTTTAATTACTCTGATTGTGACATATATATATATATATTAGTCCTACCAATTGATTATCATAATTTTCTTTCCACTTCTCCCTCCATTTCCTTATATCTGGTTCATCAACATGTATGGAGATTTCAAATAAAAAATAAATAATATATGCAAAATATAAATATATTTATTTATCCAAAAAATATATATACATATATTTAATTTATATATATATTTTTCACTTTTCACCCCTCTCTATTAATTTATGAATGTAATCTGCAACTCATGATTATGAGATTTTTATTTACAGTATTTATTTTTATTATTCAGTCAATAATATGGTGGTACCACTGTCCTTTATCCTTTTTTTTTCTCCTTTTTCTTTTATGCTTTCTTTGGATTTGAGGATGATAATAACCTGGTGGTAAGATTTAGGCAATTAGGTTTCGTTTGGGAAGAGGGGTTGGGTTGGATTGGGTTTGGAATTATTTTAATTATAAAAGAACAAAATAAGTTTTTTAGTCTAATAAGACAAACATCACATCCAACTCATAACCATTACATTCTTTTTTTCATAAAAAGTCAAAAAAATCAAAAAAACTTTTCCCAAATGAGACTTTTTTTTTTATCTTAGGTTAAAATAGTCAAAAAATTAAAAAGTCAACCAACTTTTCAAACGAACCCTTAATAATTAATTTGGTAGATTATTTATTTTAAAATGTTAGAACCCATAATACTGCAGCATTGTTTTGTACAGAATTTTTTTGTGATATACGAGAAATGCAGTTATCCATAGGGGAATTGGAGGCTGAATTAGGGGGAAACGGTGTATGCGTCCTTGACTTCACCGTGTTCGTAGGAGTTACATCTTGCCACCTGATATTGTTTTGCAAGATTGGCCAACAATGTTCAAAAGCAAAATATTTGTTTTCATCTTGATGGTATATCAGTTTTGCTTGAAGCATCTATATCAATAAAATATTAAATTAATTAATCAGTTAATTTTTATATAAGACAAAATAAAAAAAAAACTAACATAATAAATGAAAATGAAATCTTACTATATCAACTTGTGACGCTCCACTTGGATGTAGATTTTCGACTTGAGCTAGACACCCACGAAGTTTGTTGCAACATTTCATGATTACTCCTCATCGAGATGAGATAGAAACTTGTGTTCTTAAGTGATCATTATGTAGCGAGCAATAATTTTCAAAAATTCTTCCTCAAAAATGAGCACGCAATTGCGAATTTCTAACAATTGGGTATTTAGTAATGTGATACCAAGCTCTACAAATTGCCACATCTTCTTGAGTAGTGAATGATTTTCCTCTCTTTCTTTTTGATGAACCTTCCATAGTGATTGGCCCAAAAAAACTAAAAACAAATTGAGGGTTTGAAGTAATTTTGAAAGTTTGCTGTCAAATGCAATTGAGATAAAGAGAGGAGAAAAGAAATATAAAATTTGAAATATTTACTGTGAAATGAAATTGAAATTGAGGTTTCTATTTATAGAAATACAAAATATGGCCGTTAAGAAAAAAAACATGACTGTTCCTTTATAGCTGTTTTTTTTTTTGGTTTTTTTTTTCAGGCAAAAAGAGCACAATGACTTTTTTGCCTTTCCAAGATAGATCATTTCCAACGGTTGAGATGAAAATCCAGAATCATCCAACCATTTTCCTCTCCCTCTCAGTCTCTCTTTCACTCATTCTCACTCTCACTCTGTCTCTATATGTCTTCTCTCTCTTCGATCGGCTACGAAGCAGGTTTCCCTCTCCCTCTCTCTCTCACTCTCACTCTCACTCTCACTCCTACTCCTCTCTATCTATCTGTCTCTCTCTCACTCCTAGAATCATCGTCGACCGTCTACCCCCTCCTCTCTCTCTCTCTCTCTCTCTCTCTCTTAGAATGGAAGAGACGATCACCGGATCTCCTCTCCCTCATTGTCACTCTATCTCTTATCCCTCTATCTTCAATCGGCAACGGCACATGCTTGAAGAGACGATCGGCGACCGTCTACCTCCTACCCCTCTTTCTGTCACTTCTCTCTATCTCTCTGTCTCTCTCAGTCTTAGAATGGAAGACACGATCATCAGATCTACCTCTCTCTCATTATCACTCTATCTCTCATCTCTCTGTCTTCGATCGCCGACAGTACAAGATCATTTTCAGTTTTGATCGGCGACGGTATAAGGTATTTATGATTTTCAGTGTTGTTCATTATTTCAGTTATGAAATTGCTTATTGAGCTCATTATGAAATTGTTGAATTTGATATTTGTTCAATTTATTTGAGAAAAAAAATTTAAAAAAAAGTTGAATTTGTTTGAATTCAACCAAATTAAAAAAAGATTTGTCGAATTTGTTGATCTTTGGGTAAATTAAAAAAATATATTATTCAAAAAAATTTTGGTGAATTCTGAAATATAAAAATGGTGAAACAGTTGCTGGAAGGAAGGAGAGAAACAGTTGATTTTGGTTGAGTTGGCACAAATGGCAGCTTTGTGTCAAATTTGACACAAGTTTGGGCATTTTTGAAATTTGACAACTGCTATATTCAATCATTGGAGCATCATTTTTCAGCACAACTGTTATATTATAGCAATGGCAGCTCTAATGACAAATCATTGGAGATGCTTTTAATAGGTTTAGAAAGTTGGAAAATAAATTATTTTTTTTATCAAAATAAAAAAAAAATATTAATATAACATTTGACTTTTTGTTTTATTTTTTTATTTTAATGAAAATTGGCTTTCTCTCTCTCTCTCTCTCTCTCTCTCTCTCTCTCTCTCTCTCTTTCTTTTTTGTTTTTGTTTTTGTTTTTTTTTCGAAACACCTTTTTTCTACCTTTTTTGATTCAATGCCGTTTTGGCAACGCAACAAAAAGCTACGTTTTCAGCAACTTTCCAAAAACGCCAATCCTTGCAAAAACGCCAGTGATCTCATTTGGAAAGACTCAAAAAAGCCACTTAAAAATTTACTAAACTTCCCTCTGGAACATTATAATTAATTAATTCAAAAAATTATTGACATGTAAAAAGTAAGGATATTTTGAGCATTTTAGAGTGATGTGACACTTTTAAAAAATATTAAATCAAAAAGCAGAAAAGTTAATTTTTTACTAACTTCCTAAATCACTTCTAAAAAATCAAAAAGTTTGGTTTAAAAACTAAAAGTCAATTTTTTACTAACTTCCCAAAACACAGCTCTAATAAACTGGCAGTGCAAGGAAAACAAAAAAAATAAAGGCCAAACTATTACATTAATGATGAGATCCACATAGTGCTACATCATTTGTAGTATTTTAGTGGTATTGAATTAGTGGTCGGAAGATTTTTCTTTTTGATTATCAATCAATCGGGGTCTATGCCGTTGAATTGGTTTTATGTACACGTGGCGAACGTTGATAGTCCGTATCGTTTCGACGCAAAGGTAATTTTTATGATTTTTATTATAAATAGTAAATATGCAAATATGTATTTTTATTTTAAAAAAAAGAAAAAGAAAAAGAAAAAATCCTAACAGGAGACGGAAAGAGAGTGAGAATAATTTGGCTTAAATTTTTTAAAAACAGTTTAAAAAATTTTATTTTTATTTTTAGTATTTTAATTTTTTAGATTTACTTAATTTAGATATATTTAAAACATAAATTTTGTATAATTTTTTTAAAATTTATTAAATACAATAAAATATGAAAATATTTTTAATTTATATATATTTATAATTTTAAATTTAATTTTTTGAAATGTTTGATTACTACGTATGTCCGTACAGAGAGAGAAGAGAGGGGAGGGATTGGTGACTAATTGAGGGAGGGAGAAGAGAGAGTCAAGCAGAGAAGTTAAGGAAGGAAGGAAGAAAAGTTAAGGAAAGGAGAGAAGTTAAGGAAAGGAGAAAAAGTTAAGGATGGATCTTGATTTATATAAGACAGAAAGAGAGAGAAAGAGTGAAGAAAAAGAAAGAGGAAGGGTTTCCACCGCCATTGAAGAGCATAGATTGAGAGCAAGAGCAATAGAAAGAAAGAAAGAGATAAGAGAGAAAGATAGTTTAACCATTTTCTTCAACATTCCACCACGATTGTATTATGGATTCTATCCCATTACGCTATGAGGCAACTCATACTCGGTTAGACGGAAAACGTGATGGGAAATGGTACCGAACAAACTCCGGTAACCTCTCATTATCGAAGGAATGCACGATTCTCTGCTACAAGAGGCTTAAAAGAGGAACGAAAATTGCGGAAATTTTTGACTCGGTAGACCATCCGATATTTCCGAAAGTGTTCGCTCTGAACCAGAAAAAAATGTACACTGAGGTTGTGATTGAGAAGCTACCGTCCATGGAGTTGACACACTGGCTTGATAATCATAGCATTTTGTGGATTGAAAATGACGAGAAGACTCAGTATTTGGAAATGGAGGCTCAACATCAACAGTTGTTCAAGTAAGTTTTCTCTTCTCTCTTCCTCGGCGCCACTGCCGCCCCCACTGGCCGCCACTATTCTCCTCTCTCCCTTCATTAGTCACCCCTGAGAAATGTTTGCTAGGTTCTGTAACTAATATGATACATTAATGCTGTTACTACAGGAGTATACTCGAAGGGCTTTATCGCCTACACGAACAAAAGAGGTGTCATGGTAATCTGTTACGTGGTGTGTGGGTTTTAGAGGATGGTGACCCCAAATTTCAAGTAAAATTTGCAGATATGAATCTCGATGCAGGTAAATTTCTCTCTAAATATTGTCATCACGATTGGAGTATATTACTTGGGTTCGGATTTTATATTTTGGAGGCTTTACAAATGATATTTGGGCGCATACTTTTAGAAAGAGTTTTAGAGTAAAAAATTCATATTAAATTATATTTTCTATATAAGATAATTATTTTTGAGTCTCTCCGCTCCTTGTAATTTTTCAACAGCTTTCTCCCTCTTTCTACTTACTGCTTCTATTTTCATCAAGATGCCGTTTTTCCGACCGAATTTGTTATTTGCGGCCAGAGATTAGAAACGCCACACATATATTAATACAAGTTCAAATATGTATTAATAAAAACTAATGTCATACACTTTGATAATCAATTTTGAACTTACAGGAATATATTTATGCAATCTCTATACATCCAGTGGCCCTATACATTAATGTGTTGTTCCATTTTCTGTTGTCCATCTTTGTGTCATAACATATCGGGCGTGGGGTAAATCAGAGACAAATTGGTTGAGAGACGAGTTAATTTTATAAGTTGAAGAGTTAGAATATTAATAAAAAATTATAAATAATATAGTATATTACAAATAAGGATTTATACTTAATGAGGATTATAAAATAAAAAATAAATGAGTAAAAATTAATATTCAATGTCATATTTTAATATTTTAATTTTATAATAAAATATTAAATTATATATATGTAAATATATTTCATAAATATAATTATTGTAGAAGGTTAATAGAACATGACAAGAGAAGTAAAATTGGTTCTCATCCTACATTCTTTTCGAATTTGCTCCGCTAGTCTTGAGATTTAGAGATCCTAAGGCGAATTTCGGAAATAGGAGCCCCTTTTATATTGAAAAAAAAATTCATAAATAAAACGATAAGTTATAACTTTTTATTTAGGGAGCTTTTTTGATAAATCCATTTTCTAAGAGCTTTATTCCATCCAACCCATATTCTTTTTGACTATTCCATTAGGTCCAATTTGAGATAAGAAGACCAAAATACCCTTTTCATCTACTTATGTTCCATTTAGTTCACATTATTTTCTTATGTTTCAATAAGTCCTATGGGTGACATAATTACCAAAATACCCTTAATGTGAATGTTCACACCGTCAATATAAATGTTTATATCGTCAATGTGTAGGGGCCCAGCTCATGTCGATCCTCGTGGGTGCCGGAAAAAATTCAAGTCGGGCCGGGCCGGCCCACAAGCCAAAAAAATAGGCTCGACTCGGCCCGTTGATAATATGAATATTCACATTGACAAGTTAACATTCACATTGATAGTAGTGTAAAATTGTCCTGCGGCCCGTGGGCGGCCCGAAACCAGCCCGTCGCCCGGGGCGGGCCCGGGCCAGCCCGTTCACAATATGAATATTCACATTGACATATTAACATTAACATTAACATTAACATTGACAAGAGTGTAAAATTGGCCAGCCCGTTCACAATATCAATATAAATGTTTATATCGTCAATGTGTAGGGGCCCGGCTCATGTCGATCCTCGTGGGTGCCGAAAAAAATTCGAGTCGGGCCGGGCCGGCCCACAAGCCAAAAAAATAGGCCCGACTCGGCCCGTTGATAATATGAATATTCACATTGACAAGTTAACATTCACATTGATAGTAGTGTAAAATTGTCCTGCGGCCCGTGGGCGGCCCGAAACCAGCCCGTCGCCCGGGGCGGACCCGGGCCAGCCCGTTCACAATATGAATATTCACATTGACATATTAACATTAACATTAACATTGACAAGAGTGTAAAATTGGCCCATGACCCGTGGGCAGCCCGAAGCCCGGGCCCAGGCCCGGGTCGGGACGGGCCCGGCCCAGCCCGTTGACAATGTGAATATTCACATTGACATGTTAACATTCATATTGATAGGAGTGTAAAATTAGCCCATGGCCTGTGGCCGGCCCGAAACCCACCTGCGACTCGTGGGCTGCCCTGGGCGGGCCCGACCCGACCCATTGATAATGCAAATATTCACATTGACATGTTAACATTCTCATTGATAAGAGTATAAAATTAGCCCGCGCCCGTGGCTGCCCGAAACTAGCCCACGGCCCGTGGGCGACCCGGGGTGGGCCCGACCCGGCCTGTTGACAATGTGAATATTCACATTGACATATTAACATTCACATTGATAAGATTGTAAAATTGACTCGCGTCCCATGGGCGGCCCGGGGCGAGCCCGGTTCGGCTCATTGACAATGTGAATATTTACATTGGCATATTAACATTCACATTGATAGGAGTGTAAAATTGGCCTGTGGCCCATAGGCGGCCCGAAACCCGCCCGCTACCCAGGGCGGGCCCGGCCCGGCTCGGCTCGTTGACAATGTGAATATTCACATTGACATATTAACATTAACATTAACATTGACAAGAGTGTAAAATTGGCCCATGACCCGTGGGCAGCCCGAAGCCCGGGCCCAGGCCCGGGTCGGGACGGGCCCGGCCCGGCCCGTTGACAATGTGAATATTCACATTGACATATTAACATTAACATTAACATTGACAAGAGTGTAAAATTGGCCCATGACCCGTGGGCAGCCCGAAGCCCGGGCCCAGGCCCGGGTCGGGACGGGCCCGGCCCGGCCCGTTGACAATGTGAATATTCACATTGACATATTAACATTAACATTAACATTGACAAGAGTGTAAAATTGGCCCATGACCCGTGGGCAGCCCGAAGCCCGGGCCCAGGCCCGGGTCGGGACGGGCCCGGCCCGGCCCGTTGACAATGTGAATATTCACATTGACATATTAACATTAACATTAACATTGACAAGAGTGTAAAATTGGCCCATGACCCGTGGGCAGCCCGAAGCCCGGGCCCAGGCCCGGGTCGGGACGGGCCCGGCCCGGCCCGTTGACAATGTGAATATTCACATTGACATATTAACATTAACATTAACATTGACAAGAGTGTAAAATTGGCCCATGACCCGTGGGCAGCCCGAAGCCCGGGCCCAGGCCCGGGTCGGGACGGGCCCGGCCCGGCCCGTTGACAATGTGAATATTCACATTGACATATTAACATTAACATTAACATTGACAAGAGTGTAAAATTGGCCCATGACCCGTGGGCAGCCCGAAGCCCGGGCCCAGGCCCGGGTCGGGACGGGCCCGGCCCGGCCCGTTGACAATGTGAATATTCACATTGACATATTAACATTAACATTAACATTGACAAGAGTGTAAAATTGGCCCATGACCCGTGGGCAGCCCGAAGCCCGGGCCCAGGCCCGGGTCGGGACGGGCCCGGCCCGGCCCGTTGACAATGTGAATATTCACATTGACATATTAACATTAACATTAACATTGACAAGAGTGTAAAATTGGCCCATGACCCGTGGGCAACAAAATCTAAAATTAAGGTCAAAATTGAGCTAATTGAAAGTGCAGGGATTAAAATAAGAGACAAAATGTAGAGACTATCTATGTAATTTGCCCCCCCTAAAACAACCCATTAAATTATGTAACGGATCATTAAGTGTCGTAATGAACGATATGGTAGCATAACTTGTGTGTTAAAACACCACTAGGTATGGCACAATAGAACTATAAATTTGCATAATGAATCCACAAAAATACGTAATGATACCATTAATTTGCATAATAATTTAAAAAATTGAAAAAAATCATTAAAATATGTAGCTAATCCGTAAGTGCCGTAACTCATCATAACCAAAAAACAAAAACAATACTTTGAAATAACTTGTGCATTAATATCAACAAAAAAAAAAAAAAAAACATTGATGTGTGTAATGCTACCATTAATGTGTAAAAATTAAGAAAATTAGGAAGAAAAAAAACATTAAAGTACATAGCGAACTTAATCATAAATAATGAGTTATACTTGGGCATAACTTACGCATTTTATATCAAAAAACCACTAGTTATGGCATAATAGAACTACAAAATTTCATAACTAATCTAAAAAGTAATACTACCATAAATATGCATAAAAGTAAAAATAAAAAAAGGACAAATTACGTTAATCCTTGTATTTTGGTCTTGTGTGATTTTGGTCTCTATAGTTTGCTCAATTTTGACACTGAATTTTTTATTTTTTCTCAATTTAATCCAAATGCTTACAATTGTTAGTGTTTTTTAATGAAAAATATGCACACAAGTGACTTATGTTTTTCAAGGAAAATTTTTAAACTTGTTCAACTCAGTGAGTTAACTTCAACCAATTTAGTGATAATTTTTCATAAAAAACACTAATAACGTTATCAATGGGCCCAAATTAACACAAAATCTAAAATTAAGGTCAAAATTGAGCTAATTGAAAGTGCAGGGATTAAAATAAGAGACAAAATGTAGAGACTATCTATGTAATTTGCCCCCCCTAAAACAACCCATTAAATTATGTAACGGATCATTAAGTGTCGTAATGAACGATATGGTAGCATAACTTGTGTGTTAAAACACCACTAGGTATGGCACAATAGAACTATAAATTTGCATAATGAATCCACAAAAATACGTAATGATACCATTAATTTGCATAATAATTTAAAAAATTGAAAAAAATCATTAAAATATGTAGCTAATCCGTAAGTGCCGTAACTCATCATAACCAAAAAACAAAAACAATACTTTGAAATAACTTGTGCATTAATATCAACAAAAAAAAAAAAAAAACATTGATGTGTGTAATGCTACCATTAATGTGTAAAAATTAAGAAAATTAGGAAGAAAAAAAACATTAAAGTACATAGCGAACTTAATCATAAATAATGAGTTATACTTGGGCATAACTTACGCATTTTATATCAAAAAACCACTAGTTATGGCATAATAGAACTACAAAATTGCATAACAAATTTAGAAAAAATGCGCAACACTACCATTATTATTCGCAAAAGTTTTTAAAAAAATTATTAAAGTACCTTGCGAATCATTAAGTATTGTAACTCACAATAATCATAAATAATGAATTATACTTGGACACAACTTGGGCATTTTATATTAAAAAACCACTAGTTATGGCATAACAGAAGAACAAAATTGCGTAATGAATCTACAAAACTACATAACGTTATTGTTAATATTCATAAAAGTTAAAAAAAAAAAAAAAGATATGATATATGTAATTCACTGTTGTAAGTTTGGCCAGGTTCTGAGCCATGTTGATAAAATTGGAAAGTAAAACATGTGTTAGACAATAGTGTCATGAGACTGTAAAAA
>NW_021025450.1:4314-23687 GCF_004153795.1 Camellia sinensis | reverse complement strand
TGAAGTAATTGATTATCTTGGTTAACCATCTGTTGAATGCTATTTCTTTATTCAATGCTTATATTTGGTTTAGTATATTTCTACTGGGCTGTGGCTCACCCTATATGGGAACATCATTTTCAGGTTCAGGTGATAAAATACCTCCAAGGACTTAGCTTGGGAGGGTTTGGCTTCTGGATTATGAAGAAGACTATCTTAGTTAATTGTCTTTATTTATTAGTACATGTAAACATTCAAGCCTAGGGCTTTTCTTGTATTGAGTTAGAACTCATATTTTTGTATCCAAGTGTTGGCTTGGAAAGATGTAAGCCTGTAGGGCATTTAATTTGATGTTATCTGTAATGTTTTCGTTTAGTAATCCTCTGATGAATGAATTAATAAATTGTTTTCTTTGAATAATGCATGTCAATGAAATGTATATAATGGGTTTATTTTGAGGGCGTTACATGGCCACTAAAACATTGGTCGGTAAATGTATAATTTCAAAAAAACATAATTGACTATTGGCTACCAATAATTTAGTAGCCAAATATTGGCCCTTTGCCGACCAACTAAAATTTAGTAGCTAAAAGGTAGGTTTTGCCGACTAAATAAAATAGTAGCCAAATGTTTCACTTTCAGCGACCAAACACACGTTTAGTCGCTAAAACATTCGCCGACAAGGTTTAGGTGACTAAGTTGGCGACAAAAAATTTTAGTCGCTAATTGGTTTTGGCGATTAATATTTTGGTCGGCGAAACTGTTATTTCTTGTAGTGATAATATTATCTATTATACTTTATTTTCATTCGTTTAGTGATTTATTATTTTTTATTAAATAATAATAATTATTTTTTTTTACAGGAATTATGCCATCTTTCTTTATTGGGCTCCCTTATTTTTCAACTGGAAAGATAGGGTAAGGTGGTTCAATATTGTAGAAAAATTCTCAAAGCAGAATTTACAATATTTTAAAACCACCTTAATATTTGATGGAAATAAGGTAGCACAACCAAAGAAAGTAGGGCAAAAGAGAAAGAGGAAGCCCGAATTGAATAAAGGATATTCCATGCCTAAAATGGCAGGTTGGGATGCTAAGGTAGAAGCCTTAGATGAGGAAGACCCTGTTAGACATCTTTTTGAGCATGGGGTATGTCAGAGCTACCGTGAATCGGGAGGCATCTATTGGATTTGCAGAAATGCCCTGCACCATTATGGTGAACATGTAATACCATAGTATTTTATATTTTAGTTTTTATTTATATATTAATTTTTATTATTTAGGTAGCATGTTAATTTCTTTTAATAGATTTTTTGGAATAATTCTTTTAATAGGTTAAACCAAGTGAAAAGGACGCCGATCAAATGGCTATGGAGGATTTTCTGCGGTTATTCCCAGAAGCTATACCATGTATATTTGACAGGCTAATAAAAACCTTTCATCCCTTGAATTCAAATTTTCAGTGAGTGTTACTAATGTTGTATGTGCATAAATACACTATTGATTTTTATTTTCATTTATTTAAAATTATTATTATTGTTATTTTGTTTTGTAGGAAAGATTTGGCGACTTACCTGAAAGAGGCATTTACAGTAGTTTGAAGCAATGTAAGTTTCAAAGCTTTGTTTCGAGTAATATATTTATTTTTATGTGTTTTTGTTAATAAGTGCATTTGTTAAGAATTTATTTATTAACTTAATTACCCCACTGTTATAAAGATTGAGAGAAGTCAAAGTGTCATAGCATCTCTTAGTGAAAATAACATGACATGAAAGTAAGTAATGATCATTAAATAGGTTATCTGTATCAACTTCATGTTATATAAGTTTGACCCGTTTAATATTTATGTTATCGGGTTATGTTATTTGTTTTTATTTGTATTAAAAAACAATAAATCCTAACCAGCTAATTTCATATACGATTCAATTCATGATATTGTGTTGTGTCGAAAATTTTCACCATTAAGTGGTAAGTAGATGGCCATATTTTGTAGTAAAAGGTAAGCTCAATGATAAGTAGTGAGATATTATATGCTACGTGAAATTATTTTCAATTTTAAGTGAACAACAAAGTCTTTTTATTTTTATTTTTTTAATTATTAAAGGTGGGAAGTAATTTTATTTTAATATCTAAGAAAATTTCATTTTTTATTTGATTTTAATCATTGCCAATTAATAATTAATTTTTTTTTCATATTCATGTCTACCGGTTAAAAACGATTTTTTTTTTAAAATTATAATATACAAAATTTATTTTTTTTCTAGATAAAAAAAATGTCCGTTATAATTGTTTTCAAAAATATCATTTTATATATGAAAAAAATAATATTTTAATTATTCATAAAAGTACTATACAATTAATCCTTTTTAAACGGTAGTGCTACATGCACCAATTAGTGTACTAACTAGTTATAAATATTAATATCATAATTAATATTGGTACACTAGTTAGTACACTAATTGGTACATATAGCATTATTTTTCTTTAAAACTGGGGGTTAAAACTGGGGTTATAGTTGTCCCATTAGTAAACTAATTGTAAATATTTAAAAATACCGCTTGGTTGCCATTTATGATTAACTATTTTCTATAAAAGCATAGTAAAAGTTAGTAGTTAATGCATTCTTAATAAGTGTCTTTAGGACACTTATTAACAAAATCCATTTTTTATTTGTATGGATACTTGTTAAAGTTTTTGGCTTTTGACATTGTTCAAATACTTCTTAGTATAATGTTGATTTGTTTTGTCATTAGGTTTTGTCTTTGGTGAGAGGTGCATTGGACAGGGTGGCCTTGAGAGTCAGTATTTTGGTGATGGTCACAACTTCTTGATATATTTTCCTTAGCAGTAGCTGGTATTTTTTATTTTGGATTTTTCATGTTGAACAAGTTACATATTTGGATTTTTTCTTACAAATGTTATTGACTCTCTCACCGTTTTTGATTAAATACTTGCAAGTGATATGCAATATTTAGAAATTGTTCTTCATGATAGGCAAAAATTGATTATGTTGTCCTTCTAAGGAAAAATTTAGACTTCAACACATTTATGATATTAGTGCCCTTCTTATACTCCACAGGATGATCTTTCATTTATATTTGAATATTACCACTCTAAAATATTTATATAAGCAAAATAAACTTTCTTTTTTTTGTGTAATCATTTTTTGTTTTTTTCTCAGCTACTTTTCAGTAGAGTATTATGTTAGCACAATAAAAATTGTACTTTCTGTGGGAGTATATATGGGGTATTTATTTATTGTCTTAAATTTTTTAATGTAGTGTTTTTATGGTAACTTATTTATCTATAAAGTACCGTTCTTCTATCATGATTTTTTTTAATAATATTTCAATAATCGTCAAAGTTATAAAATATAAATTTATGTAAAATTAAAAAAATTACATTTATCTTATCTTAATTTATTTCTCTCAAATTAATTCTCGCTTGCCTAATTTATTTTCACATTAAATAATTTTTTATGTCAAGAATATATTATAAAATAGCACTGTTGTAATGAGTGCTTTTTACTGCATTATATTGTTTTAATATTATATCTAAATTGTATAAGTTAGAGTTGCTCGTATAAAGTTAAATACATTGCTCATAAAGTCTAAAATCCAAGAACATTTACCCTCAAATTTCAAGTCCACTGTTATAACAATTGTTAGAGCTTGAAAACCCAGCGTGTTTGAATCAAAAAAAGAAAACCCAGCATGTTATATCTACATTTTGAACACAGAGTAATTCCCCACATTTAAGGTGACCTCCTCCCACAGCCCAACAGCATCGCCCAACCCAATTACACTTGGACTACATGCAGCTACAGTCCAATATCCAGCTCTCATCTCATCCTTCAATTGCTTCTTTTCCCATCCACAATATCGGTCATTCTATTTGAACCTAAAAAAATCTCGGTGTGCTTAACTCAAATTTAAAAATTTTAATTTTTATTATATTTTAATATAATTTTACTAATATAAACAACATATTAAATTTTAAGATAATATATATATATATATATTTTCATGGCACACCCTAATTAATTATACGTATTCTATCTATTCAAATATCTGTATCTTCTTCTTTTAGCTTTAATTATTTTCTCATTTTCTTCTTTTTCACTCGAAAATTTCAATTTGTCCCATCAAAACTCACCATTATTATAAATATTATTATATAGATATTTTATTTGTCTTTTTGGTGATTGTCATGCTGTGGATTCAGACTGAAAATACGTAAATAATAAAAAAAAATGGCATTTTGAGCAATTGCAACAAAATTGCTCCCTTCGGGAAGTGTAAAGATAAATAAATAAAACATATTTTCAAACACCAAAAAAAAAAAAAACAACTTAGATGATGCATAGATATTGGATGGCAAAATGCCAATATAAGGAGTAAATCTATCCCAAATTCACTTTTTCGAGGAAAACTGATCAAGAAAGAGGGCTAACGAACACACACACACATAACCAAATTCACTATGGATGACGGTGGATGGTGGACGACGATGGATGATGGTCGGTCAATGCGAACATGAAATTCAAGCTTCAAACTCGATGAATGCGAAGGCGAAGGCGAAGTTCATCCTCACCTTCTCCTTCCGCATCCTCCTTCGCCGTTCTCCTTTCTATGCATGTAAGTGAACAAAAAAAAAGGTTTTTAAAAGGGTTTTCAAAAGTAATTTTTAGATTTTTTAATTTGTTTTATTTGGATGTACCTTCAAAGGATAATTTGGGGGAAAAAAGGTATATTGAGAATAAATTATAATTCTAAATAATTTACTAAGGTGTACTGAACAATTAGGCTCACTTAATCATTTTTTTGGATATAAATAGAATTCTCCCCCACAATACCCATCAAAGAATGTGAACTCCCCAACCCTAACCACATCCCTCTTCACCATCTCAACAGCACACCTCACACTCTCTTTGGTCCCATAGTACAACCCTTTCATCACTTACTCAAACACCCCACTCCTCTCAACCCCATCACCGTTGCTGTCTTTAGGACTCACTAAAAACAACCCTTCCTTAGAAAATGTTTTTTAATATTTTTATTGTGAAAAACAATAAACATAAGCAATTTTGGATAGGACAAAGAAAACCCTTACAAAAAAGGAAAAGTTACTCATAAATTCCATTTGGGGAAGGAAAAAGATCTAGACCCCCTTTTCCCCCCACTCCCTTGACCCCCTCTCTCTCTGATTAGTCAGATTTTTATTTTTATTTATTTATTTATTTATTTTTCCTTCTCCTCCAATCACCACCCGCCACGTGTGTGTGGAAGTGGTAGGGGTGGTGATTGGAGGGGGTCTCTATCAAAGCCCTTTGGGGAAATGTTAGTCCATTTAGTCCTACATGTTTTTTTATAAACCAATTAGTCCTTTTTTCTTTATAGTATGAATTATTGATTTGATTTAGTAATATTAGAGTTTACTTGTTTGCCCTTATTTGAGATTTGGTTTTGATTTTTTCTGGGATTTGGATGTATGTAGGTAAGGTATGATTACATTTCCATTTTTTTAAGGATTTGGTGGAGTGGTTGTGGGGATTGTTGATGTTACTTACTTGATATTACATTATTGATGTTATCCTCCCATTGGCCCTTAACAATACTAACATTGCAAGAGATCCAAACAATCATAACAATATTAAATAAAAACAATGCGTCAGTTACATTATATACATGCACAACATCACATTTGCAATCACTGGTTACCCCCACACCTGCAAAAATAATAACATTACACAAGACCCAACCAATCATACAAACATTAACTAAAACACCATGCGTCGGTCACATTACGTACATGCACAACATCACATTTACTGTCATTGGTAACCCCCAAAACCACGATGTTAAAACATTACCAAAAACCCCAGATTACGCACCATTTAAACAATATCCTATTTCGAGTATCGACCTTGATGTCGTATTGTTCTACAAACAACCAAAGTAACATTGAAGACACCCATACCTGTTGCCATCGGACCAATACATGATCAATGTTGCTGCCGACGAATTGATGTGAAATCGCTGATGTTACGTCGACAACGTTAATTGCACTCTTAGATGTCCCAATGCCCATGCCGCTTCACCTTTATAAATTTGCTAGAATGATTTTTTGGATTTTCTAGGATTTTGAAGGGGTTCTATAATGTTATTTGGTGAATAAAGAATGCTAGGTGCAACGTTGCCAAATTTAGCGTCCAGCTCACACAAAATGAGGATCAACACTGCAACGTCTACAAGGAAACGTTGAAGTTCCAATTTTTGAGCTTTCGTTTTGTTCGCAATGGAGGGAAAAGGAAAATTTTGCTATAGTATGCTTTTGGGCGTTTTGGTAACTACAACATCACCTAAACACCCAATTTACCCCTCCAAACAGTCAACCCACGCGTTACATTCATGGGCTTAAGTGTAAATGACATTGACTTGGGACCTTTCAATGTACAAAATACATTGCAGAATTATATGGTTTAAATTATCTAAACTTTGGGGATTTATTGGTGTTTTCCCCTACAAATAATTAGATTTTTTTGATTACTACATATATTTTCCATTTGTGATTGTCAACATTATGTCAAAAAACCATGGCATTGAAATTGTTAGAAACATTGGGGGAGAATATAATTTCAATAATGTTGTAGTAATAAATTTTGGAAACTATTTGATAGGTTAGGAAAAATATATCAATATATAGGTTAGGCAAAATTAGAGAAAATTTCAAACCTTGTAATCTGATTGTTTCCAAATACTGATACTACTAATTCATTTGAGGTCACCTAGCTTAGTTAGGATGTCCTTTGAGGACAAATTACACTAAAATTTTGTAAATAATAAATACAATTAATGCTACTGAAATTGTTATATGCTTGATCATGGGTTTTTTCTGTGCTGAACATCGTAAAGCGAAGAATTACTTTTTAAAATATTTTTTCAACAAAACAGGAACATTTTTAAGCTCCATCAATATTTATCAACTTTAATGATAAACAAGTAATAGTTTTTGAGATTATTTAATTAGAAATGCAACTAATCTTGTCTCCTAAATGTGGCCAATGGGTATAATTAATGTCGCTATAAGGGCAGAGTTTCGATTTTAAATCAAATTAGAATATATCAACATGTCTGTATTACCATTGTACAAATTATTTTGAACCATCTTCTTAGCGATGAAATAAGTATATATACAATTGCAAATAGTACTAAAATATGAGAACCTATAATCATTTTTTTTTTCGAATTGTGGATACTGCCAATTATAATTATTATTGTGCAAGTTTTATTTTTGTTTTTTTTATTTTTTATTTATAAGTAATTATCAATATATAATATCATCATTAGATAATGATTAAAAAAAACATAATCCATATCATGAATATTTTGAATGGTTCCAATAGACTTCATCACTTCAAACACATCACTTTAAACAAATTACATGAGTGGGAATGAGGTTTCTTTAATTAAGATTTCACAAATGTTCATATGATTTTGAAGTATTTTGAAGTATGTGTGATTTTTTTATTTGTGAAGTTAATCTTTAAATGTTAGATTTAATAGATAAATCATGTTCTATTGATGACGGGTTATCATTCTCTAAAGTTTGATGGAAACTTGGTAAACCCTAATTCAACGGGTCAACTTTCCAAGTACACAGTCGATAGTTGAGGTGCAGCGTACAAAGTTTTCCATGATACAAATCATAAACATATTTTCAAAAAAAAAAAAAATAATAATTTCATAAAATTCATGATACTAAAAAGGGCAATAGATATTTGTCAAATCATTACAGGTTGGTCTGAGACAAAAAAAATAAACTATTCTTAAAAAAATTTCAAAGCTATCATTCACCGATAGTTTAAAACAAATATTTTTATTCAACAGATAATTTTTAATAAAAGATATAATCTCATCAGTTTCAAATAGAAGTAATATTACATATCCAACTCCGCCATCCTTATCAACATCCACATTCATTCCATTCTTACAAAACCCAACATCGATTTCCATTTCCTTTTTCAAATCCAACATCCATAATTTTAGGCACTGTTTTGAAATTCGGACCGGTGAGCGAACCAGAAAAGAAATCGGGTGGATGGGTCACCGGTTCAACCACTGGGTCGAAGCAGTTGAACCATGATGTAATAATTACGTCATAAATATATTAAATATATATATGTACAAATTAAAAATATATGTATAAAAATGAATTTTTTTTTATTAAATTCAAAATAATAATTAGTACGTTTGGTTGAATTCAGTTTTTTGAAAACTGAGTTTTTTGTTTTTTGTGTTTTTTTGTTTTTAGTGAATAGTTTTTAAATTTTAAGTAATTTTTTTTTTTACTTTTTTAGATACAACTTACTTACATGAATCTAAATAGTAAAATATTTGTGAAAAAATATTTAAAAAAATTAATAAATACACAAAAATATGAAAAATGTACTGAATTTTTTGTTTTTTTTTTTTGTATTTTTTGGTATTTAGTGTATTTTTTAAATATTTTTTCACAAATATTATATTTTTTAAGTGTATTTATGTTAGGTGCGTTTAAAAATTAAAAAAAATTGCTTAATATATTTTAAAAATTCATTGAAAACATTAAAATACGAAAAAAAATAAAAAAGTTGAATTTTTTTAAAACTGTTTTCTGAAAACTAAAAACAAAAGAATTTTCAAATATCACTCACAAAGAAACAAGTTACTTAGTTGAGCAAAAATTCAATTCATCTTACATATATATATACATGCCAACAGTAAGCAAAATTAAACATGCACATAGATATAGACAACAATCACAATGAAATTTAAATCACAATCCGGAAACCAAAGCAAAATTAAATATGCACATACATACATATTATCTTATTATATATATATATATATCAAAAGACTAAACCGTCAAGTTCATATCAAGTATAAAATCAAAAAAGAGAGAGAGAGAGAGAGAGAGTACACAATTCAGAATCGCAAAATAGCAAAAAAAGAACATTTTCATTTCCAAGATTGAGTTCAAATGGCCACCAAGTTCATTTTCCATTGAAATTTAGTGAAGCTAAATTACCTCAAAACGAAAATCTAAAGAAACCCAAAAACGATAAGCTAAAAAAACCTCATTCCAATCAACCAACAAACGGAAACTTTTGAAAAACAAATCCAAAGCAATCAACAACAATAGAGAAAATAGTTGCAGAAGAAAAAGAATACCTAAAATGCACAGAGAGAGAGAGAGAGAGAGAGAGAGAGATTGAGAGATTGAGAAGAAGTGAGAGTTTGAGTTCGGCGACACCCTAGAGAAGAAAGAGAGAATAACTGAAACCCTTGTGTTAGCCCTAAGATTGGGGATTTTTTGAGGGTTATATATATATTCAACAGAACCTGCGAGTTCTCAAAACCCATCCTGGGTCTCCAGGTTCATTGGTTGAACCGGCTGTCCATCTGATTCTTCAATTTTACCCCGATTTTGCTCCTAGTTTGGGTTTAATGGGTTTTCTGGACCGGAAGAAGGCCTGGTTCCCGGTTCAACCGGTTCGACTAGCCGGGCCGATCTGGGTTTGTAAACATTGATTTTAGATCAAAACCCCTTACTCTTTAAAAATCAATTTCGAGTAAAGAAATCCACCATTTTAACATATCTTAATCATAAACACAACCCCACAACCTTTCTCAAGAACTCATTTGAAAATCTCTCTTTTGTATTTCAATTTCAAACCCTAGGTTTAACCCAAAATCTCCAAATCAGTAGATTCTTTTGAATAGCAAATAACTAAGGTAAAAATCATATCAAAGGTTGAAGAAATCCCTACCTCAAAGTTAGAAGACAAGAGAGAGCAAGGGTTGAAGTTTAACGAACCGAAAACGAACTCTTCTCCGATTAAAACGAAGCTCTAGGTGAGCTTTACCTTTTTCTCCAAGGACTAGGGTGAAGAACTCAATGGATTGAGAGTATTTGGGACTAGAAATGAAGTACTAGAGAGAGTGTGTGAAGATCTAGGGTTTTTGAAATATTTAGAGAAAGAGAGAGGGAGGAATGAAAAAGTGGTCCAAAAAGTCACTTTTCCAAACTGATATATGCACAGACCGCTTGAACAACTAAAACACCATTCGAGCAACAGACACAATAAATGACATCGCTCGAACAACCAAATTAACCGCTCGAGCGCACAACGACCCCCTTCCAAACGTTTTGCAGATTGAAATAGACCGCTTGAGCGCAAGAAATACTCTTCGAGCGAAGAACACCATACTCGTAGAAGTTTTGCAAACTTGCAAAAATACTGGGAGATCTCAAAGATCGCTCGAGCAAACAATCAAAAATCTGGGCAATAACTTTTTTGAAAAATTAACTCCCAACCTGTTCCAAATGCAACAACAATACCCAAACAACCAAACTCAATTAGGAATAAGATAAATAAGGACATGAACAACCATTCAAGACAAGGGATCCCAAATCCAAAACAATAAATGGGTTGGGTCTAAACCGGAATCATTATACCAGCCCATAGAGGGGCAGTCAACTGGCTGGACGATCGAGCGATTGATTGGCTGGAGGAAAATTATCTTAGTTTTCTGCTCTGCTTTAAGGACATCTGGAAGGACGTTTAGGCAGATGACAAATGGAGCAAATTCGACCTAATTCAGTTTCAGGTTGCTCCGACTGTCAGACTAGTAGTATACTCAACGACAGTGGCAGTTATCCTTAATGATTAGGACTTGATCGAAGGTCTAGGAGGACATCCAGACAGATGTCCACCAAGAGAAAATAAGTCACTTAGGATATCCAGGTGGATGCCCACTGTGAAGAGAATTTAACATATCAAAACAGACGCTAAGAAAAGAAGAAATATTTTTTCATTAGATTACCCATCATTCAACAGCTAAAATTCACATGGACATCAGAGATTCTCTGAGTATTGATTTATATAATCTCTTAGCCCATCATTAGCTCATCTCCTCAACGTGAAGAAAAGAATGGGCATTGTTAGATTAAACAGAGCATCCACCTCTGTTATATATAGAGCTCTGTGAGTAGCAGTAGAGTAAAAGAAAACAACAAAGACAACGTGCTAAACATATTCTTCATCTTTTATCAATCACATGCTCTCCATTTCTTTGATTTTTTAAAGAGTTCTCAACTGAGCTTTCATTTTCCTTTAGAAATTATACACTGAGCTTTAGCTTTAAGCATATACTCCTTTGAAAGGATTTACAAAAAAATTCTGAGCTTCAATATTGTGTATCTATCTTTGAGAGATTATTGTTTAGCTTTCTTTGAAAGAAAAAATCTTCATTTCAATCTTGTAAGAGTGTAGTACACTCCGTGTTCTTAATTTCTTGAGAGTGATTGTGAATCACCTAAGGTTTGCAAGGTTCAAGACTTGAATAGTATGTGTATATCTGTAGAGGATTGCTCCATTTGTGAAGAGGTTGCTACCACCCCTGTGAAGTTAGAAGAATAGTGGAAATCTCAAGTGAAGCTTGAGGAGTGGATGTAGGCTTGGTTGAAACTGAACCACTATAAATTTGTTTGCCTCATCTTTCCGAATCTCTTTACTTATCTGATACTAATATCTCAATTTTCATTTACTGTGATAGCTAAATCCATTGCTAATTTATCTACATCATAATCTGTTATTCATTTTGCTTAAGCTTCAAATTATCTGATATACTCACTGTGATTAGCTACATCACTGTTAAGTTCATCTTTGTGCTTGATCATTAATTGTTATTCATCTATCTATCATCGCACTACATCGTACTACGCTCTCGTCCCCGAAGGTGAGGCTAGCAACGTTCAACCCCCACTTCCCTCCAGAGGAGACCATGTTCCTGTGTGGGATACGAAACTGCGAGCCATGAAGCTCCAACTTCAAGGGTTCATGCAGAACATACAAAACAAACAATCCACAACGGCCAACTCCCCTTTTGGCATGTCCATCAGGGACAAACCCCTACCATCGATGTTCAAAATGTCGTCAATCGACACCTTCGATGGCACGACTGATCGACCATCTGGAAGCCTACAAGACGCTCATGATCCTCCATGCTTTTCCTGACGAAATCATGTGTCATGCTTTCCCTATGACACTTAAGGGGTCGGCATGACTATTGTTTAGACTCTGTCACCACTTTCTAACAGTTAAGTGACTCCTTCCTGAGTCATTTCATTGGTGCTCAGTGTCAACGACGTCCAGCGACATAGTTGTTGAATATTCGACAAATCGACGAGGAATCATTGCATAGCTTCGTCACCCACTTTAATTCAGAAGCCCTCCAGGTTGAGGAAAATGATGATAAGGTCATCTTAACAGCCTTCATGGTCGAACTGCGCCGGTCAAATTTCCTTTTCTCCCTCTCTAAAAACCCTCCAACGACCATGGCCACCCTCCTTGTCGAAGCCCAGAAATACATGAACGCTGAAAGCTCTTTAGCAGTCCGCCAGGACTCTACACCTAAACCCTCACAACCCAAAGATAAGAGAAAAGAGTCAGAACCAAGACATCCCCAATACACCTATCCTGACCGATGTCTACGCTCTGACCGAGTGACTCCTCCTCGACCGCCGAGCCATTTTGAGCGATATACCCCTCTTAACACACCCATGTAGCACGTCCTAAACCAAATCCAACAAGATTATAACTTGAAATTGGCCTCAACCTTCCAAGTTTCCTTCTAACCGACGGGATTAGTCCAAATAATACCGCTTCCACCGCGACCATGGCTATAACACGGATGAATGTGTCAATCTTAAGGATCAGGTCAAGGACCTGGTCCATCAGGAATGCTTAACTCAGTTTACTGCGCCCCGACCTCACCAAAGGGCCAGGATTAACCCCCCAAAGCGGAACGACAGGTGTACCAAACCAAGACCGGCTGACCAGCCCTAGTAAGATGGTGATAGAGCCCAACACCAACCTTGAGCTCCAGGAGCCCCCGCTCTCCCAATCGGAGAAATCAGGGTCATTGTAGGTGGAATCGCGTGTGGCAGACTGTCCCAGTCGGCACAGCAAACCGAGCTTTGACGAATTAGGCAGGGATCAGACGAGTAGGTAACAACAGTTAACCGATCTCCCAAGCAACCCAAGGGGTGGTTGGAACCAATTTCCTTCACGAACGCAGATTGTGAAGGCATCCAATACCCCCATGATGACCTACTGGTCATTTCCTCTCTCCTCTCCAACTACAAAGTTCGACGTGTGCTCGTCGACAATGGCAACTCCTCAAACATTATCTTCCTCAATGCTTTCAAGCAGCTCCAGATTGGTGAAGAAAAGTTATTGCCTCTGCAAACACCCTTAGTCTGTTTTACCAAAGACTGGGTAATCTCTATAGGGTCCATTGACCTACCAATCACTATTGGTGAATACCCAAGGCAAACTATGAAGATTCCCACCTTTATAGTTGTCAACTGCCCCTCCGCCTACAACGTCATACTTGGACGCACAACTCTTAATGCCTTCCACACTGTGACATCCACTTATCACCTGGCAATAAAGTTTCCAACCAATCATGGGGTCGGCACCATGAGGGGCGAGCAGACCGTGGCTAAAGAATGTTACGTCGCTTCATTAAATGAAGTAAAAATAAAAGAGGTTATGATCATAAAAGGTATGGATGTTAGGGATGAGGAGGAATTAGTCAGGGGAGAACCAGTGGAAGAGTTAATAGAAGTACCCATCAACTCTAGCGACCGAATGAAGACAGCTAAGATTGGTAGTCAATTGTCTCCTCAGGCCAAGGCCAACCTCACGGCTCTCCTAATCGAACAGTACGATGTCTTTGCTTGGACTCATTCGGACATGCCAGGCATCGATCCTTCTTTCATTACTCACCGTCTTAGTATCGAGCCCTAGTTCCGACCGTTTTGCCAAAAGCAGTGTATTTTTCATCCAGAGCACAACAACCTCATCGCCACTGAGGTAGATAAGCTGTTAAAGACACAATTCATCAGGAGCATGGACTATCCCTGTGACAACCCTACTCTGTGTTATGCTATTTAATCTTAATTACGCTTATAATTATGAGCTTGATATGATTCTGAATGCTAATTATATGATTATGTGTGTTTTTGAATTTTTATCTGTTCACCGTAGGAAAATTTGTTTGATTTTCTGTTATAAAATTTAAATTGAAGGCCGTAGAGGCGACAGAAACTAAAATTGACTATATTGTTGTGATTGCATAATTTTTAGAGCCTATGGTAAAATTTAATTAGAAGCTAATTCGGATCAAAATAATTAAATTAAACTGATTGAATTAGGCATAATTAATTAACCTTAATTAAGGTTGATTAAGCAAGCTTCTATATAGGCCCATTTATACTTAAGCTCTCCATTTCTTGAGCTCAAAAATCTGAAACACACTCTAGAGAGAGAGAGAGAGAGAGAGAGAGAGAGAGACGGTTCTAGAGAGAGGGGAGGCACAAATTGTAGATTTTGGCTCAAAGCTTGGGAATTTGGAAGCTAGGCTCTAGAAACTAGCTAGCATTTGGAAGATTAGAGCTCCCAGGTGAGTAATTGAACTAAACTTCATGAGTTTAAGTCCATAGATAAGTGAATTCAAGTAAGATGTGAAATTGAGAGCAAGAATTGAGTTGATTATAATGAATTTGAGGTCAAGATAACCATGCATGTAGAGAGTTGCCATGGAATTGCATAATCAAGCATGTAGCATGTTAAATATGAAAAATTGAGTACCAAATCATACATGCAAGCATAGTTTTGTTGAGCTTCATGACTATGAGCATCATTTGTGCCATCTGAAATGGTATTAAAGTCTATTTTACACATGCATGCGTAATCGATGTAGTTATGAAGCTTGGTTGCATGTGTCTTGAAGTTGTCAAGAAGAATATGAGATGATTTAAAAATTGGATCATAGGTTTGGACAATTGGTCTCAAATTACCTATATTCTCATGCTATGTAATGTCTTTCCATGTTTTTGTGCCAAAACACAAACTTTGGACCTTTGAATATCAAGTTTGAGCTTCAAATGCAATTCTGGAAATTCTAGAATTCGTCGTGTCTGCTCAAGCAGGGAAAGTTCCGTTCGAGGGTAAAAATCAAGCTCCTAGAAGTTTTGCAGACGTTGATGTCCACTCGAGCAAGAGGAGTTACGCTTGAGCGCCAAGTCACATATTTTGACTCTCAACTTGAGCATTCAAAGTCATGCCCGAGCGCAAAAATGAGGGAACCAGTACTTTGGCAGAACAAGGGGTCCGCTCGAGTGGGAAAAACCTATACTCAAGCGGAGAGCCCTGTTTTAGAAATTTTGAAAAGTTGTTTTATGATTTATTTTCCGTTCTCTTTTATTTCTAAGCACTCTTAGGCATACATTAAGCATTGTAAATGGACTAAAATGATAATAAAGAAGCCTAAGAGAAGTAAATAAATTAAGAGCGAATTGAATCACTTGTGACCCACTATGTTCTGTAATGTGTAAGGTCAAGCGCAAGAGCGAATCCATCGGTAGAACACTGTGAGTAATATCTTAGTAAAGATATGTTCAAGTACGTTATTTTCCAAACGTTACTTCTGTATGAGCCTTATGGATTTGTATGTTAAATTATGGATGAATATTCTAAATGTCGGTATTTTGCATAAGATTAATTGAATACAAATATGATCCTAATCATGGGTATGAGACACACGTGAATATAAATATGAAAATGTATTGGGCCCGAGGCTATTTGATATGATGAATGGGCCTGAGGCCATTTGATATCATGGGTATGAGACATGCGTGAATATGAATATGAAAATGAATTGGGCCCGAGGCCGTTTGATGTGAATGAATTAGACCTAAGGCCATTTGAATATTAAAATGGGCCAAAGGCCATTTGACACAAACGAATTGGGCCCGAGGTCGTTTGATAAGAATGAATTGGACTCGAGTCCATTTGATAAGAATGAATTGGGCCTGAGGCCGTTTGATATGTTTGGGCCTAAGGTCGTTTGACGTAGTAGATAAAACATAAATGGGCCTATGGCCGTTTGATATGTCTGCTACAAATTTCATTCATGTAACTCCTTTATTTTGATATTATTCACTGGGCTATCTCTCACTTTCATTTATATGTGTGTAGGTGAGCAAAGAGATGTCCAAACCCAGCCTCAGTGAAAGAGATGAGAGGAAGTTAAGTTTTGTGGAGTAAGCCTGAACGTCTCACGCACGAGACTTTGCTTTCTTTTGTTCTTTTGTTTACTATTTTGTTACCTTGGTGAATACATTGGATCACCCATGTATATTAGCTTTTAGTTTGGCTGACTATAAATCTGAATGATCCTGTATGTACAAGATTCTATGTTGTTTTCCTTTTGGTGTGAGTTATTACTGAATATATGTGAGATGTTTTGACGTGCCATGTAAGCACAGCTCTTTGGACAAAAGTTTTAAGTCTGCTTTCGTTCGGCCCCCATTATTGTTATAAAATATATCTGAAGTAGTTTGAGGCCGTAGGTAATCTCATGATTTCTGGCTGGTTATGACCTTAATCCTCAGGGACAGGTTCAGGTCATGACAATCCTAGATGGCTGTCTAATGTTGTATTGGTCCGCAAAAAGAATGGCAAATGATGACTGTGCATCGACTACTCCAACCTTAACCAAGCTTGCCCCAAAGACAGTTACCCACTCCCCCAGATCAATCTATTGGTCGACGCAACTGCTGGACATCAGATGCTTAGTTTCATGGATGTTTTCTCAAGCTATAATCAGATCTTAATGCACGCAGCTGACCAGGAGCACACCTCTTTCATTACTGACAGAGGGACTTATCACTACCGTGTGATGCCATTCAGTTTGAAGAAATGCGGGAGCCACTTACCAACGCCTGGTTAATGTCGTTTTCAAAAACCAGGTTGGTTGGAATATAGAGGTCTACGTCGATGATACGCTCGTTAAGAGCAAACTCTCATCCGATCACTTAACAGACCTACGAGAGACTTTCTAGACCTTGCGCAAGTATCGGATGAAGTTGAATACAGAGAAGTGCCCTTTCGACATCAGGTCTGGTAAGTTTTTAGGGTTCATGGTCAGCCACAGAGGTATTGTGGCCAACACAGAAAAGATCAAGGCCCTAATAGAAATGTGGTCTCCCAAAATGGTAAAGGAGGTTCAGGGGCTCACAGGTCGAGTTGCCGCCCTCAACCGGTTCATCTCCCAAGCAACTGACAAATGCCTTTCATTCTTTAAAGTCCTTCGGCGAGCTTTAGAATGGAACCCCGAGTCCGAGGCGACCTTTAAATAACTGAAATAGTGCATGGCTAACCCTCCTCTCCTCTCTTAAGCATTGCTAGAAGAGACCCTCTTCCTTTACTTAGTTGTTTGAAACATCGCGGTCAGTGTCGCCCTTATCAGAGAAGACGCCTTAGTCCAGCGCCCGATTTACTACATTAGCCGAGCACTTCGAGGGGCAGAACAGAACTTCCCCTTGTTAGAAAAAATGGCCCTAGCTCTGGTCATCACCTCTAGATGCCTCTGACCTTATTTCCAAGCACACTCCATAGTAGTACTCACTAACCAGCCTTTAAAAAAGGTTATGCAACAACCAGAATCGACTGGCAGGCTCATGCAATGGTCCGTTGAACTAAGCCAGTATGAAATCTCTTACCGCCCCCGAATAGCTATCAAAGGTTAGGTTGTTGCAGACTCTATCCTAGAATTCCCCAATGTCACTCCGAACGCACCCCCTCTACCAGCACACGTCACCACTGATACAAAAGACCCCCACTCCTGGACCCTTAGTGTTGACGGTTCATCCCGCAAAGAGGGTAGTGGAGCTGGTTTGATCCTTACCACCCCCGAGGGTGAATATTTCAAATGTGCCCTCTGATTCCTATTTGCAGCAAGTAATAACTAGGTCAAGTATGAGGCCCTAATAGTGGGTCTCTGACTGGCTAGAGACATTGGGGTTGACCATCTCCAAGTGTTTAACGATTCCCGGTTGGTGGTCGGACAAATACCGGGCGAGTTTGATGCAAAGGAGGAGGTAATGCGATCGTACAAGGACATCACTCTTCCTCTAACCTGCCTCTTTAATAGCTTTCACATCAAGCATGTCCCCAGGTCAGAGAACTCCCAAGCTGAGCAAATGGCATAGTTAGCCTCAGCAGATCAATCAGACCTCAGCCATGGCGTCTGAGTTGAATACCTGATCCATCCAGCGATTTCCCTAGGCCAGCAAGCGATTCATCTGCTCCAGGACGAGGCTATCCCATAGACCCAGGACATTATCACATTCTTAGACCAAGGAATACTACCTACCGATCAGCAGCTTGGTGAATACATTGGATCACCCATGTATATTAGCTTTTAGTTTGGCTGACTATAAATCTGAATGATCCTGTATGTACAAGATTCTATGTTGTTTTCCTTTTGGTGTGAGTTATTACTGAATATATGTGAGATGTTTTGACGTGCCATGTAAGCACAGCTCTTTGGACAAAAGTTTTAAGTCTGCTTTCGTTCGGCCCCCATTATTGTTATAAAATATATCTGAAGTAGTTTGAGGCCGTAGGTAATCTCATGATTTCTGGCTGGTTATGACCTTAATCCTCAGGGGCAGGTTCAGGTCATGACAATCCCAGATGGCTGTCTAATGTAGTATTGGTCCGCAAAAAGAATGGCAAATGTTGACTGTGCATCGACTACTCCAACCTCAACCAAGCTTGCCCCAAAGACAGCTACCCACTCCCCCAGATCAATTTATTGGTCAACGCAACTGCTGGACATCAGATGCTTAGTTTCATGGATGTTTTCTCAAGCTATAATCAGATCTTAATGCACGCAGCTGACCAGGAGCACACCTCTTTCATTACTGACAGAGGGACTTATCACTACCGTGTGATGCCATTCAGTTTGAAGAATGCGGGAGCCACTTACCAACGCCTGGTTAATGTCATTTTCAAAAACCAGGTTGGTTGGAATATAGAGGTCTACGTCGATGATACGCTCATCAAGAGCAAACTCTCCTCTGATCACTTAACAGACCTACGAGAGACTTTCTAGACCTTGCGCAAGTATCGGATGAAGTTGAATACAGAGAAGTGCCTTTCGACATCAGGTCTGGTAAGTTTTTAGGGTTCATGGTCAGCCACAGAGGTATTGTGGCCAACACAGAAAAGATCAAGGCCCTAATAGAAATGTGGTCTCCCAGAATGGTAAAGGAGGTTCAGGGGCTCACAGGTCGAGTTGCCGCCCTCAACCGGTTCATCTCCCAAGCAACTGACAAATGCCTTTCATTCTTCAAAGTCCTTCGGCGAGCTTTAGAATGGAACCCCAGGTCCGAGGCGACCTTCAAATAACTGAAATAGTGCATGGCTAACCCTCCTCTCCTCTCTCAAGCATTGCCAGAAGAGACCCTCTTCCTTTACTTAGTTGTTTGCAACA
>NW_021025447.1:859196-871417 GCF_004153795.1 Camellia sinensis | reverse complement strand
CTAGGGGACTATAAGCATTTGTAGCACAATCTTGAAAGTCCGTACGTGCTAGGGGACTATAAGCATTTGTAGCACAACCTTTGAAAGTCCATGCGTGCTAAGGGACTATAAGCATTTGTAGCACAATCTTTGAAAGTCCGTACGTGCTAAGGGACTATAAGCATTTGTAGCACAATCTTTAAAAGTCCGTACGTGCTAGGGGACTATAAGAATTTGTAGCACAATCTTTGAAAGTCCGTACGTGCTAAGGGACTATAAGCATTTGTAGCACAATCTTTGAAAGTCCATACGTGCTAGGGGACTATAAGAATTTGTAGCACAATCTTTGAAAGTCCGTACGTGCTAAGGGACTATAAGCGTTTGTAGCACAATCTTTGAAAGTCCGTACGTGCTAAGGGACTATAAGCATTTGTAGCACAATCTTTAAAAGTCCGTACGTGCTAGGGGACTATAAGAATTTGTAGCACAAGTTTTGTTAATGTCATCCCTTGGAACATGAAAGACCTTGATTGTTGAGACTTGGAAGATTTGTTAGATAAACTTGATTTACTCTTTGATTTTGTACAAAATGTGACGTGCCTTGATTTGATAAAGATTTCGGAAATCATTCATGTAAACCCCTTTATTATTTATACCATTTACTGAGTATCCAATCTCACCCCTCTATATATATATATATATATGTAGGTGACGAGCAGGACGGCGGTGACGCCTAGATGCACTTGCTACTTGTTTTGGATTTTGCACTTTTACAGCATCTTGAAGATATGCTTCTTAGTTGTATTTTATTGTATTTTGTATTTGATGGCTGAGAAGCCTTTTGGTCAAGATGCATTTTTGTACTTCATTCTGTTGTATTAAAGCTATGTAATGATGTATGTCATTCCATTTAACTTATGCACTGCTCTTATGGACTGCATAGCTTTGAATTTATTGCTTTCGCATTTGCAAGCCCCATATGTATACTCTGTTTGTGTGTGAATTTTGAAAGTTGGCCTTCGGTAATCTCGGATTACTGGCCATCACGGCACCATTCTACTAGGGACGGGATGGGGTCATGACAGATTGGTATCAGAGTACAAGTTTCTTATAGTACGTTATTCACACACTTGAGTCCTAAAAAGCATAGGATTTCCCTTAGAAAAATGTTAGGATCGCATCATATTACTTGCTATTTGATAAGGTGTGCATTATCTCGGCATGACCCTTTGTTATTTGCATACATGATTCTTGGTTCAGTTTGTTTTAAAGTTGCATTTTGCATACTCATAGCATCATGAGGAGAGGTAGACCACCAATTGGCCAATATCAATCAGAGGATAGACTGGACAGACTAGAGAGACTGGTTGAAGGTTTAACCCGTGAGTTGAGACAAATGAGGCAACAGAATGCTAGTACTATATCTATCCAGGCCGAGCAGACAAATGGCCAACATGCAGTTCCGCCCCCACCTCCTCCAGTGCCTCAAGTGCCTCCGCAGCCAGCCTTGTATGGGGACGGCACGATCGCCTTGATTAGGGAGTTTAAGAAGATAAAACCGTCGAGATTCTCAGGGGGTATAGAGCCAATGAAGGCCGAGGCGTGGGTTTTGGAAATGGAGAAGCTGTTCGAGATCTTTCCCAACACCGACGCTCAGAAGGTTACATTGGCAGCATTCACATTAGACGATGACGCTCGAAGGTGGTAGATGATGATTCGGGAAGCTAATCCTGGTTTAACGTGGGCCAGATTTTTGGAGCTGTTTTACAACAAGCATTTTCCCCTTAGCGTTCGAGATCACAAAACCACAGAGTTTCAAGCTCTGACGCAAGGCAATAGGACAGTGGCAGAATACGACCGTGCCTTCACCGAATTGGCGAGATACGCGCCTCATATGGTCAGTGATGAATATAGGAAAGCTAGGAAGTTTGAAAGTGGACTACGTGGACCGATCCAGGATCGAGTCAACATGCTCAATATGCTGACTTACGCCGAGGTGTTAGATAAGGCCATTCTGTCGGAAGCCAACTTAAACCGATATCAAAATTTAGGAGAGAGTCAGAGGAAGAGACAGAACTATGAAGGTCGTCGGATGCCGTTTAATGCCAAGAAGAAGGCGAATATGGGCAGTTCCAACAACTCAACTCGGGATGGTAATGCTAAGCCGACGTGTGCGAGTTGTGGGAAGCCGCATCTCGGGGTTTGCCGTTGGGCAACATGAGCTTGCTTTGAATATGGTGAGACAGGCCACCGCGTGAAAGACTGTCCGAAGGCAAAGGCTAATGATAGTAAGAAAAATTGGAGCACCTCGGGCTCTGCACACGGAAGCAACGTCGGAAGGACACAGATGAGATAGGGCAGAGTTTTTGCTCTAGTGCCAGGAGACACCCAGAATGCTGAAACGGTAGTGTCAGGCACACTCTCAATCTGCTCTCAAGTTGCATACATCTTGATTGATTCGGGCTCTACACATTCATTTTATTTGTTAAATTTGCCGAGAAGTTGAACAGACCGCTAGAACCCTTTGATTATGTGTTATCTGTATCTACTCCATCTGGGGGAACAAAGATTGTTGCATCCATATATAGGGCGTGTGTTGTAGTGATTGAGGGTGTAGAGTTATTAGTTGATTTGATGCCATTAAGCATGACTCACTTCGATGTCATACTGGGAATGGATTGGTTAGTAGCGAATCATGCATTCATCAATTGTGTTACTAAGAGTGTCACATTGAAGACCCCAAACCAAGCCGAGGTCATTTTCCAGGGTAAGGGAGTAGTACCCCCACCTTACTTAATCTCATCCATGAAAGCCTATAAGTTGATCCAAAAAGGGTGTCAGGGTTATTTGTGCAGTATACTAAGTGATTTAAATGGGAGTGTTGAGTTAGCGGACATACCAATTGTTAAGGAATTTCCCGACGTCTTTCCAAGTGAGTTACCTGGCCACTTAGTCGATAGAGAAATAGAGTTTACTGTGGACATCATGCGGGAACGCAACCTATCTCCAAGACACCCTATAGGATGGCCCCAGCTGAACTTAGAGAACTGAAACTGCAATTACAAGAATTGTTGGATAAAGGATTCATTAGTCCAAGCACTTCACCATGGGGAGCACCTGTTCTATTTGTTAAGAAAAAGGATGGCACACTTCGCCTTTGCATTGATTACAGAGAACTTAATAAGGTAACCATTAAGAACAAGTACCCGTTGCCTAGGATTGATGATTTGCTTGATCAACTACAAGGAGCACGAGTCTTTTCCAAGCAGACTCGCTTTACCACCGAGATTAAGTCAAGTTCATAATGTGTTTCATATTTCGATGTTGAGGAAGTATATTCGGGATCCACTGCACGTGATTGGTCATTTTGGGATTGTGGTTGATGAAGATTTAAGCTATGAAGGAGTACAATTGAACACGAGAATCATCTGAGACTTGCCCTGCAAATCTTGAGAGACAAGAAGTTGTACGCCAAGTTGATCAAGTGCGAGTTTTGGCTTTTCAGCATTTCATTTTTAGGGCATGTGATTACTGAAGAGGGTATATCAGTTGATCCCAGTATGATTGAAGCCATTGTGAATTGGCCGATGCCGACCAACGTGTCCGAGGTTCGTAGTTTTCTGGGCTTGGCAGGTTATTACAGAAAGTTTGTGAAGGACTTCTCAAGGATTGCAGTACCATTGACACAACTAACTAAGAAGGGAACAGCATATGAATGGACCGATGATAGAGAATCAGCTTTCCAAGAATTGAAGACGAGGTTAGTTACGGCACCAGTTCTTGTACTCCCATCAGGTAATGAGGAATTTCAGATTTTCAGTAATGCTTCACACAAGGGTTTGGGTTGTGTATTAATGCAAGGGGGCAAAGTCATAGCATATGCATCTCGTCAGTTGAAACTTCATGAAAAGAACTATCCAACCCATGATCTAGAGCTAGCAGCTGTGGTGTTTACTTTGAAGATTTGGCGTCACTACTTATATGGAGCCTCTTGCCAAGTTTTTACAGATCACAAGAGCTTGAAGTACTTGTTCACTCAAAAGGAACTAAATTTGAGGCAGAGAAGATGGCTTGAATTATTGAAGGATTACGACATGCAGATTCAGTATCACCCAGGTAAAGCAAACTCGGTAGCCGACGCATTGAGTAGAAAGTCAGTGGGAAGTATGGCATGCCTAGCCATGATTTCAGTGGAGCCGACTACTATTGGGGAAGTAAAGGCAAGGCAAATAGAGGATGAATTCCTGAAGAAGGTAGCCAACAAGATTATCATCAGGCCGAGGTCAGGTTACACCCTTGACAATGGAGTGCTTAAGTTTGAAGGAAGATTGTGCGTGGCCGACATCCCAGAGTTGAAAGGAAAGATTTTGCAAGACTCTCATGGATCTAGATTTGCAGTTCACCCAGGGAACACCAAGATGTATCAAGATGTAAAACAGACTTTTTGGTGGCCGAATATGAAAAGAGAGATAGCCAAGTTCGTGTCCCAGTGTTTGTATTGTCAGCAAGTGAAAGCAGAACATCAGAGGCCAGCAGGACTTCTTCAACCTTTGTCGATTCCCGAGTGGAAATGGGAACACATCTCCATGGACTTTGTGATTAGTTTGCCGAAGACACAGAAAGGGATGGATTCAATTGGGGTTGTAGTCGATAGATTAACTAAGTCAGCACACTTCTTGCCTGTTCAGACTACCTTTAATGCCGATCAACTTGATTTGTTGTATATGAATGAGATCGTTAAAATTCATGGAGTGTCGATGTCCATTGTGTCAGACCGAGATCCGAAGTTCGTTTCTAGGTTTTGGCGGAGTCTACAAGGAGCTTTGGGAACAGAGTTGAAATTTAGCACAGTTTTTCATCCCCATACCGATGGCCAAACAGAGAGAACAATTCAGACACTTGAAGACATACTTAGATTATGTATATTAGACTTCAAGGGAAGCTGGGAAGTGCATTTGCCATTAGTAGAATTCGCTTACAACAACAGTTATCAAACTAGCATTGGCATGGCGCCGTATGAAGCCTTATATGGAAGAATGTGCAGATCGCCGATATGTTGGACCGAAGTAGGAGATAAAGCTTTGATCGGCCCCGATCTAGTTCAAAGGACAACCGAAAAGATCAAGCTTATCCAACAAAGGGTCAGAACCGCTCAGAGTCAACAAAAGAGTTACGCCGACCAGAGAAGAAAGGAGTTAGAGTTTGAAGTAGGGGATCATGTATTCCTGAAAACCTCGCCGATGAAAGGAGTTTCAAGATTTGGGGAGAAGGGTAAATTGGCACCCCGTTACATTGGACCGTTCGAAATTCTTGAGAAAGTTAACCCAGTTGCCTACAGACTTGCTTTGCCGCCGAGATCAAGTCAGGTTCATAATGTGTTTCATATCTCGATGTTGAGAAAGTATATTCGGGACCCACTGCACGTGATTGATCATTTTGGGATTGTGGTTGATGAAGATTTAAGCTATGAAGAAAAGCTGATACGTATCATCGATAGACAAGTGAGGCAATTGAGAAACAAGGCAATACCGATGGTGAAAATTGAATGGAAGGAGCATTACGGCAGGGATGCTACATGGGAAATGGAAGAAGAGATAAAAGTCTGATATCCGGAGTTATTCTTGAATCGAGGTAACTCAAGTTTGGGGACCAAACTTCTTTAAGGGGGGTAGGATGTAATAACCCTCACGCTGTCCTAACCATACTCATATGCATTCATATGATTTTGTCTTGTTAAGCTTGCATTTCAAGTCTTGTCCTTGTTCGCTTATATGTTACAGCATGCTTTGTACCTTACTCGGTGCAGGTTTAGCCGAGGTCACCCCGAGCCTAGGTCAGTTTTGAACCTCTTGCATCTAAGACCATCTTGGAATTTACTTTGGTTGACTCCACTTTCGCTCTGACATGTTGGCCGAGATGTCACTATCTAGGCCGAGGTGTTCATCGCCTAGGCCGAGATGTGTATTATCTAGGCTGAGATGTTACCCTTGAACCCTAGTGGCCTTACTCTTGGATTGGTACGACCTAGACCGAGGTGTGGCATATCTAGGCTAAGGTATGGCACAGCTAGGCCAAGTGTTGTCCTTTCTAGCCGATGTCCTTGTCACTTGCTTGCCGAAGTCTTGTTATTAGCCGATGTCGTTACTTGTCGGAGTGCTCCTGCCGCCTAGCTTGTTGAGTACACGTTGTCATAGTCTTGTCTTTTCACTCAGTCACCTTTTTTAGTAGAACCAACCAGCCGTTGCCACGTACCCCTGCAGAGGGTTAAGTCAGCCGACAGACCCAGAAAATATACATTTTTGTATTATATCTTTGCCTTGTAGAGAGAGAAGCTCTAGGAAGAAGAAGAAGTTTTAGAGTGAGAGAGTGGGCTTTTGAGCTTGATTCCTAGAGATCAAACCATTAGATTCGTGTATTGAGGTTAGATTCTTGATTTACTCTTTGTCGTCCTTGTGTATTTATCTAGCTGCATTGCACGATCGAACCTGTTCTGCACGTCATGACATTTGACTTTAAGTTAGTTTTAGAAAGAAGAAAATAGTGTTCATGATGTTTCTTGAAGAAAATGTCTCTGTTTGAATCCGAAAGTTTGCATTTAAGACGATTCATGTTTTTGTGTTCTGTTTCACAAGATCCTGTATATATTGGGTACAATCCCACGGTTGTTTTTTAAATTTCATAGCATGAAATCCCAATATTTATGTAATAGCAAATTATAATCTTGCATTCGTTTTCCTCATGTTCATGTTCTTCATGTTCGTCATGTTCTTTAAGAGAGGGAAACCCAGATTTTTCCCGACTTCATTTCCTGAGTGTGGCCATCGAGGACGCATCGAGGCCACCCTCCGCAAGGAGGTGTGGGACCTCGGCCTAGACCTGGTAGTTGCCCAGCATGTTTTCCCGAGATAAGAAACTGTGTTTTTGTTTGATTTGACTTAGTTTTGAAGAATGCCGAGGTCATTTGCATGCATGCAAGACTTGTTTGAGTAGTGCATTCAATAGACTTGCCACGTGTTTGTAGGACTTGGACTTACCTTGCCCGACGTTTGAAGAACTAGGTGAGTGGTATTTTAATAAAGTTATATGTTTTGAGTAAGAGTTGCCTTGCTTGTTTTGGAAAAGTATTTGTTAAGCATGATGACTATTCCTATTTTGTGTATCAAGTATTAGCTTTGGTTTTGACAATCTTTGAAAGTCCGTACGTGCTAAGGGACTATAAAGCGTTTGTAGCACAATCTTTGAAAGTCCATACGTGCTAGGGGACTATAAGCATTTGTAGCACAATCTTTGAAAGTCCGTACGTGCTAAGGGACTATAAGCGTTTGTAGCACAATCTTTGAAAGTCTGTACGTGCTAAGGGACTATAAGCATTTGTAGCACATCTTTGAAAGTCCGTACGTGCTAGGGGACTATAAGCATTTGTAGCACAAGCTTTGTTAATGTCATCCCTTGGAACTTGAAAGACCTTGATTGTTGAGACTTGGAAGATTTGTTAGATAAACTTGATTTACTCTTTGATTTTGTCAAAATGTGACGTGCCTTGATTTGATAAAGATTTCGGAAATCATTCATGTAAACCCTTTTATTATTTATACCATTCACTGAGTATCCAAGCTCACCTCCTCTCTATATATATATATATATGTAGGTGATGAGCACGACGGCGGTGATGCCTAGATGCACTTGCTATGTTGTTTTGGATTTTGCACTTTTGCAGCATCTTGAAGATTATGCTTCTTAGTTGTATTTCATTGTATTCTTGTATTTGATGGCTGAGAAGCCTTTTGGTCAAGATGTATTTTTGTACTTCATTTTGTTGTATTAAAGCTATGTAATGATGTATGCCATTCCATTTAACTTATGCACTGCTCTTATGGACTACATAGCTTTGAATTTATTGCTTCCGCATTTGCAAGCCCCATATGTATACTCTGTTTGTGTGTGAATTTTGAAAGTTGGCCTTCGGTAATCTCGGATTACTGGCCATCACGGCACCATTCTACTAGGGGCGGGATGGGGTCATGACACTACTGCAGCTGTGTACAACTTCAAGAGCTTATCACCCTTTGGTGGCATCAGCACTGGAGGGTTAGCCAAGTAGGCTTTGATTTCTTCGAAAGCAATTTGATGCTCTGCTGTCCACATAAATTCCTCTTCATCTTTTAGCCTTAACAAGGAAGAAAATACTTTAGTTTTCCCTGCAGTATTAAAAATGAATCTTCGAAGAAAATTAACCTGTCCAAGAAACTTTTGTAATTCTTTCTTACTTGATGGAGGTCTGGCTTCAATGATGGCTTTGGCTTTATTCTGGTGAATCTGTATTCCTTTCTTGTGTACTACATAGCCCAAGAAGTTTTCAGATGATACGCCAAAAGCACACTTAAGAGGATTGAGTTTCAACTTAGACTTTCTCATTCTTTCAAAAGCTGCTTCTATGTGAAACAGATGCTCCTCTATGGATTGGGATTTCACTACAATGTCATCAATATAACATTCTAAATACCCTCCAATGAGGTCATGAAAGATAGTGTTCATAGCCCTCTGATATGTAGCCCTAGCATTCTTCAGGCCAAATGGCATTTTAACCCTTCAAATGTGCCAATATTCCCAGGATATCTGATTGCTGTCTTGTGGACATCCTCCTTTGCAATGCAGATTTGGTTATAACCAGAGCGCCCATCCATCATTGATAAAATTTGATGCCCTGCAGAACTGTCTACCAACAAATCTACTATAGGCATAGGATACTCATCTTTTGGAGTTGCTAGATTCAAGTTTCTGAAATCGATACATACCCTAATTTTACCATTCTTCTTAACTACAGGCACGATATTGGATAGCCACTCAAAGTACCTGGCTGTCCTAATAAAGCCTGCATTGAGGAGTCTAAGAATTTCCTCCTTAACTTTTTGAATCACTTCTGGACTCATTCCTCTTGATTTTTGTTTGTATGGCTTGAAATTTGGCCTTATAGGGAGCCTATGTTCTACTAATGACCTATCCAATCTTGGTAGTTCATTATAAGACCATGCAAAACAATCTTTATATTTCTTCAGAACAACCAACAACTGGTCCCTGTCAAGAGCATTCAACCAAGCACTTATATAGGTGGGCTGTTGTATAGAACCTTCCCCTAAATTTACTTCTTCTAAGGAGTCTTGTGTCTGAGAACTTACTGAGGCTTCTTCTTTGATTCCTTCTGCCTTCGAAGCAATCTTCTTGCTTTGTTCTGCTCTCAGGTTCTTTAATTTAACATCTTTACCCTCCTCCTCATAGACAAAGTCTGTCCACAAGGCTTCTTCTTCCTGTATCTCCTATATGTCCTGGACTTTTGTTTCAATGCCTAATGCACAGTATTTATCAAAGGCCAAAACTCTGGCCTATTGCTGCTCCTGCTTGCAGCCAATTATCATGGCTTCTTTCTCTTGCTTTTACACTTTCTGGACTATTGACTTTATATCCAATATTGAGAACTTAATTAGAGTCAAAGGCTTGGATTCTGTGGTTTCATCTCTTTGCCTACAATCAAGCATCATTCTCATCCTTAACGACAAACTCTCATCAGCACTCTCCTGGACTAAGTGCTTCAAGTGTGCCAATTCCTCATCAGCCGTCACTTTGGCTGAGCCATCAGGTTTTCTCAGTATACTGAGTGGTGCCACCCTGTAGACGTCCCCGAACGCCCCCGAGAGAACGAGGTCCCCCCGTTCCATTCGATATTGGGCTCACTACAGTTCAGGACTCTCAAATTGTCACGGTTCATAATCTGAACCAAAGAGTCCAAATCCGAGCAAATCGTTTTGAGAAAACAGATTTTGAAAGAAGTGCCAAACTGGACTGCTTTGCCAGATACAGAGTCGCCACCTAAATATTTTATTTTGGAGAAATTTAGGAAACCCTGACCGTTTGCCTAAGGCCACTGTTCGTCATCACCAAAGTTGCCTCGGCTCGGGAACTTGGGTACGATTGGGGAAGGTCACTTCGTGAGCACCCCCGCTCGCCCGATCAAAGATCGGTCTATACTAACCATGATATCTAGTTTTGAAAACTTTATGCGTTCTTATTCCGGTTATTAGCCTAGATTTACTATGTGATGCGCACAGCATACAAGCATAGACTGGATCGCCTAAATTGGAACAAAACATTTCATGTTTGTTTTGAAAGATGGTTTGATGGTGCTACTCGCAAGTAGGCTAAGACGTGGATTTGCCACCCTCGGGTGGGCTTAGAAAAGATGGTTTTGCCACTATCTAATGGGTTTAAAATAAACAGTTGATGATATTATTCCAATCTAAACAACCCAACCTTCACCCAAAACACTCAGGCAGTTATATCACATAGCAAATAGCCTCATGGTAAGCTAGCTATTCATGGCAGTCACTCACACGTATGCAAGGATGCTAAAGCATAAAACTTACCGAGTACTCCAAGCCAAAAAAGAAGCTAATTAGAAATCCATGCATGATCCTAATTATACAGAGAATGCCTAATGCAACACATGCAAAATGCAACTATAGCAGGCTCGGCTATTCTAAACATGGCATATGAGATGCAACAGCTAACAAGTATTCAACTTTGAAAGAATACAATGCAGTTAATATGATGCGCCGAGCCCGGTGCAGCAAAACAAGTGAAGAATGCAAACATGCTATCATATTGTATGCTAATTGAAACATGCCCTAATCTAACCATCATAAGCAGGTAAATAAAGGGAAGAAAGACGTGGGGTTGGAAGACATACATCACACTCACGCACACTTATTACAATTATGCCCTCGCACAGAGGGTCCGAATAAATAATACAGTCCCAAATAAAAGAATAGTACAATCCAAATAAATATTAAGTCCAAATATGTACAAATTCCTAATTAATCAAACAAATTAACTAAGAAAATAAATAAACTGGCATGCAAGCCAGGGACTGCCTTGATTCCATTCGGGTGGATGAATGATGCATGCCGGGTTGCCTTTGCGCGAGAAATCCATGACGATGCCCCATTAGCCTCTGTTTGCACCTGTCTTGAAATGCGTGCCAAGCCTCGGAAGACCGCTGATTCTTGATTTGCTTGCAACAGGAGGCAGAAAGAGCATAGCAATGTATTTTCGCAAATGTATGCATGCTCGATCCTCGTGCCACCAATCACGCATCTCGATGCATGATGGCCGAGGAGTCGAATTGCACAATTAATATGAAATGAATGCACATGAAAAACAACAAGACCTAACTCCATCATGCATGATCCGGAGTGTCGGTGACTAGAATTGAGACACGTTCCGTCACTCGGAGTACGGAATGCACCTCGTTTCCCGTGCCCGGGCTAACTCCTATCCCGAACACGATGCAATATGCATGACATGCATGAAATGCAACTAAGATACAATCCTAACATACACAATGTTATGGAATGGCATACAAGCTACAGAGGGTAATACACAACCGAGCATACCAATGCTATGGATGAAATGGCATACGCAATGCAATAATGGGCTTACACAAACTGAGAGAGCCTCAGCCACACTCACATAGGAGGCCATCGGATGAAAAAGAAACAACTCGAGACGGTGCACGCGTGCACGCAAACCGAGGACCGACCTCAGGCACCGAAAATGGCCACTACTAAAGAGACTGGGGGGCAAAAAAAAAAAGCCTGCACTGGAATATGATATGCAAATGAAAAATCAGTAGCAAAATGAGGGGCAAAACAGCCCAAACAAGGCGAAATGACACCCGATGCATGGAATTTCTCCCGAATGCAAAACTAGGTACATGAAATGGCTTACAGCTATACAAAATGCATTATTTGATCATACATGTGAATACAGATTCAAGGAAGCCCAAAAAAGCATGTTTACAGTTCTAAGCGAGGCCAAACAGCAAACACAAATAGGGAAAAACTAGCATGCAAAAATAGCCCTAAATGTGAGATAAAGAAGCAACTCACAGCTGCTGACCCCAAACAGATTAGGGCCTTCAACAATGTTGAAGAGAGGCCCAAAATATGATGTTTTACAGTTTATGGAAAACCACCAAAAACCAACACAGGTATGGCTAAGCTCTCATGCAAGAAAAGGGCCAAAGGATGGACAAAGAAGCAAGTAGTGGTTGCTGGCCTTAAACACAAAGGGGCCCTTCAACAATGTTGAAGAGGGGCCAAAAATAATGCACTTTACAGTTGAGCCGGACCCAAAACAGTATGCAAGAATGCTCAAAATGCTATGCAAAAAATAAGGCCATCTCTCTC
>NW_021025447.1:725383-850072 GCF_004153795.1 Camellia sinensis | reverse complement strand
ATCCATCAACATCTGAGTAAACTGAGCACACGCCAGCAAGTGGTTCATCCCCGATCACATAACAACTATAGGTCCAGAGTTACCCGGGGGATATCAGACCCTTCTGATGCCATGGTTTTCCAAGAGCTACTTAGTAAAAGGAAAAACAGAGAGCATCTCAGCCTGATTTCACGAATAAACCCACAATGAGCAGAGTGAATGAGTACTCGTTACTTGATTTATGCCAAAATTTGCTCTTTCAAATCTGATACCTCAGGTAAAAAACTGAGTTCCCTAAGATAGTGATGCCCTGCAGCCTGATACTCAGATTTGTAGACTGTTACAATGCATTCCTGTAAGAAGGCACACTCTAAAAAGCACATAACAAGCAATGAGAGCCAAAACACCCCTAATTGGGTAGGGTTTTCCTGTCCTAGTTTTTGTCAGGAGCTAGGGTTTCACTCGCACGCAGCGGTTTTCAAACAACCTATATCGGGGTAAGCAACCTTGTCCTAGTTAGGAATGGTCACGCTGGATTTCCGAATATGCACTAGGTCGAATGTGTCAAAAGGTGCCCCTGGTAAAACCGGGGTATGTGTTCCTATAACTGGCAGAGCCACAAACCGGTAAGCCTTGATGGTCATGCCTTGACAGACAAGCCTCCGGCAAACCTTCAGGAATAGCAGATGGCAAATCACACGTGTCCTACGGCGCACCAATGCAAATGCAATGCAAAGAATACACATAAGTGTATCAAAACAAGAATATCATGAGTTCGAGTCAAGTTCTCTAAATCCCCAGCGGAGTCGCCAGAAACTGTAGACGTCCCCGAACGCCCCCGGAGGACGAAGGTCCCCCCGTTCCATTCGATATTGGGCTCACTACAGTTCAGGACTCTCAAATTGTCACGGGTCATAATCTGAACCAAAGAGTCCAAATCGGCAAATCGTTTTGAGAAAACAGATTTTGAAAGAGAGTGCCAAACATGGACTGCTTTGCCAGATACAGAGTCGCCACCTAAATATTTATTTTGGAGAAATTTAGGAAACCCTTACTGTTTGCCTAAGGCCACGTGTCCGTCATCACCAAAGTTGCCTCGGCTCGGGAACTTGGGTACGATTGGGGAAGGTCACTTCGTGAGCACCCCCCTCGCCCGATCAAAGATCGGCCTTACTAACCATGATATCTAGTTTTGAAAACTTTTAGCGTTCTATTCCGGTTATTAGCCTAGATTTACTATGTGATGCGCACAGCATAAAGCTATGACTGGATCGCCTAATTGGAACAAAACATTTCATGTTTTGTTTGAAAGATGGTTTGATGGTGCTACTCGCAAGTAGGCTAAGACGTGGATTTGCCACCTCGGGTGGGCTTAGAAAAGATGGTTTTGCCACTATCTGTAATGTTAAAAATAAACAGTTGATGATTTATTCCAATCTAAACAACCCAACCTTCACCCACAACACTCAGGCAGTTATATCACATAAGAAATAGCCTCATGGTAAGCATGCTATTCATGGCAGTCACTCACACGATGCAAGGATGCTAAAGCATAAAACTTACCGAGTACTCCAAGCCAAAAAAGAAGCTAATAGAAATCCATGCATGATCCTAATTATACAGAAATGCCTAATGCAACACATGCAAAATGCAACTATAGCAGGCTCGGCTATCTAAACATGGCATATGAGATGCAACAGCTAACAAGTATTCAACTTTGAAATTGAAATACAATGCAGTTAATATGATGCGCCGAGCCCGGTGCATGCAAAACAGATGAATGAATGCAAACATGCTATCATATTGTATGCTAATTGAAACATGCCCTAATCTAACCATCATAAGCAGGTAAATAAAAGGGAAGAAAGACGTGGGGTTGGAAGACATACATCACACTCACGCACACTATTAAATTATGCCCTCGCACAGAGGGTCCGAATTAATAATTACAGTCCCAAAATAAAAGAATAGTACAATCCAAATAAATATTACAGTCCAAATATGTACAAATTCCTAATTAATCAAACAAATTAACTAAGAAAATAAATAAACTGGCATGCAAGCCAGGGACTGCCTTGATTCCATTCCGGATGATGAATGATGCATGCGGGTTGCCTTTGCGCGAAATCCATGACATGCCCCATTAGCCTCTGTTTGCCCTGTTCTTGAAATGCGTGCCAAGCCTCGGAAGACCGCTGATTCTTGATTTGCTAGCAACAGAGAGCAGGAAAGGGCATAGCAATGTATTTTCGCAAATGTATGCATGCCTCGATCCTCGTGCCACCATCACGCATCTCGATGCATGATGGCCGAGGAGTCGAATTGCCAATTTAATATGAAATGAATGCACATGAAAACACAACAAGACCTAACTCCATCATGCATGATCCGAGTGTCGGTGACTAGGGAATTGAGACACGTTCTGCACTCGGAGTACGGAATGCACCTCGTTTCCCGTGCCCGGGCTAACTCCTATCCGAACACGATGACAATATGCATGACATGCATGAAATGCAACTAAGATACAATCCTAACATACACAATGTTATGGAATGGCATACAAGCTACACGAGGTAATACACAACCGAGCATACACAATGCTATGGATGAAATGGCATACGCAATGCAATAATGGGCTTACACAACATGAGAGAGCTCTCAGCCACACCTCACATAGGAGGCCATCGGATGAAAAAGAAACAACTCGAGACGCGTGCGCACGCGTGCACGCAAAAGAGGACCGACCCTCAGGCACTGAAATGCCACTCTAATGAGACATGGCAAAGGCATGGATATGATATTGCAAATATGAAAAAATCAGTAGCAAAATGAGGGCAAAACAGCCCGAAACAAGACGAAATGACCCCATGCATGGAATTTCTCCCGGAATGCAAAACTAGGTACATGAAATGGCTTACAGCTATACCAAAAATGCATTATTTGATTATTACATGTGAAGAAGATTCAAGGAAGCCCCAAAAACAAGCATGTTTACAGCTTCTAAGCGAGGCCAAACAGCAAACACAAATAGGGAAAACTAGCATGCAAAAAATAGCCCTAAATGTGAGATAAAGAAGCAACTCACAAGCTGCTGACCCCAAACAGATTAGGGCCCTTCAACAATGTTGAAGAGAAGGCCCAAAATATGATGTTTTACAGTTTATGGAAAACCACAAAACCAACCACAGTATGGCTAAGCTCTCATGCAAGAAAAGGCCAAAGGATGGACAAAGAGCAAGTAGTGGTTCTGGCCTAAACACAAAGGGCCCTTCAACAATGTTGAGAGGGCCAAAATAATGCACTTTACAGTTGATGGCCGGACCCAAAACAGTATGCAAGAATGCTCAAAATGCTATGCCAAATAAGGCCAAAAATAGGGATATAACACAAAGTATATAAAATATGCCTCAAACCATGAAAGACCCTTAATGAACATGAAGAGGGGTCAAAATAAGACTGTTTTCAGTCTTAAAAGAGACCAAAAAACAGAAGCATCCGAGGCTAACAAATCATGCAAAAAATGGCCAAAAGAGAGATATAATGGCAAGTAGTAAATGGAGGCCACAAACAGCAATGAGCCCTTCAACAATGTGAATAAGGCTCAAAATAAGCAACTCTTAAGTTTATGACATGCCTCAAAACAGATTATACATAAGCCTAAAATACTACGCAAGAAATAGGCATACAAGAGGATAATGAAGCAAGTGCAAGATGGGGACCTCAAATGACAAAAGTCCCCTTAATAAAACATGAAATAGAGCTAAAAAAACACTACTTTCAGTTATGGCCGGAGCTCAGATATACAAGAAAGTGAGGCTAAGAAATGTTGCAAAAAATGAGCTAGAAAGAGGGAAATGGTAACTCACCCTTGTAGACCAATCTTTAGCAACTTCTTGGACCAAATTTGCTGCCTCCTAGCCTCTGAGAAGACCTCCAAGACTGCTGAAATGGAAGTGGTTGGTGTGGTGCTAGGTGATGGTGTGTAAAAATGGTTAAAACTTAAGGGGTTTTTGAGGTTTAGAGTAGAGAGAGAGAGAAAATTAATGAGAGAGCCCAAAACCAAAATTTTCTCACCCTCCAACACAGTTGGGAGCTGCTGGTTTTATAAGCAAAGAAGTTGGAAATAGGGGGAAAAAAGGGGGAAAACAATCAGTTTCCCCCAAAAAGGCCAAAAGTGGGATATAAAGGCAAGTGGTAACTGCTGGATCCAAATGGCCGAGCAGAGCCCTTCAATAAAGTTGAAGAGGGGCTCAAAAAAAGACACTTTGTAGTTTATGACCAAGTCCGAAACAGCTCACAAGTAAGCCTAAAATACCGTGCAAAAATAGGCCTAAAAGAGCGTTAAAGAAGCAAGTGATAGGAGGAGATCTCAAACATCAAAAGGTCCTTAATCAAACATGAAAAGGACCTCAAAATATGACTATCTCAAGTTTGAGTCGGAGCCCAAAAATGTAGAATGAAGGTTCGGGAGCCAAAACACGCAGTTTGGGGCCCCGAAAGTGGACTGTTAGGCACCGGAAGTTGTGTCTGACCACAAAGTTGGTCTCTCGGACCGCAGTGTCCCTCAAAAGGGAGTAAATAAGATGCATGCCAAAAACTGGAGCAAACGGAGGTGGTTAAACGGTCTCGAATCGAGGCACACGGCCAACGGCTCCGAAAAATCGGAAACCGGACTCCAAACGGGCAAAACGGCCTACGACCACGAAACGTAGCCTACGGCCACTGAGAGATGATCTACGAGACCTCTCCCTCCCTTCGGGAAGAGAAAATAGAGAAAACGGAGCCTGTTTCGCAAACCGAGGCAAAGCACAAAAGAGTCCGGAAGTCTGGAGGCAAGGCTCGCAGCCGAGACTCTGAAACTTTTGAACGAGCACAATATGCAATATCACCGAGCGCTCAAATGGTGACGTCTGAATCTCAAGGTCGGTCAAAAATGAGGTGTCTACACACCCCCTCAATATACAATTTGGCCTCTGCGAAGTCTGCACAGGCTATGAAGGGTTGAGGATCTACATCAATTTCCTCTGTTTCTCCATTGCCCAAGGCCATTATTATCTTCTGATGTAGAGAGGAGGGCACACACTTGTTAGCGTGAATCCAATCTCTACCAAGTAAAGCATTGTACTTAGCATTGCTGTCGATAACGAAGAATGCCGTCATGCAGTCCCTGGTTCCCACACTCAAGTTGATGGGCAAAATTCCCTGAGCCATCTGTTTGTCTCCAGCGAAGCCAGCAATGGTTGTGCTGGTTGGGATTAACCTAGGGTTCCTTTTCCCTAATTTCTTCAAGGGAGATTTCGGAAGCAGGTTCACTGCTGCCCCATTATCCACCAAGACTCGGTTCAATTGTATCCCATCGAAGAAGGCCTTGATATACAAAGGCTTGACATGTTGTGTCATAGATGTCAAGGGATACTCAAAAGGATATGAGAGGTTAATACTCACCTCTTCTTCACTCTCGTATTTAGTTTCCATTGGGGTAGCCATTCCAAATTCATCTTGCACCATACTCACTTGTGAGTCTTCACTAGAGACTGGAATTGGGTCAATTTCTTGACCCTCTTGGTTCTCATTTTCAGCTTGGAATTCATGTGGTAGTATGTGTACCATATTCACTGATACTGGAGGGAACGAGCTAAATTGGATGGCTGGTTGTGCCTGTTTCTCCTTTTGGCCACCTTGTTCAGTTATTTCGGAAGCATCTTCCATGCTGCATTCTAGCACTTCATTACTAACAAACTCCTTTGAATGGCTTGTTTCGACTGGCTTTTCAACCAAAAATGTCTGTTCATCCATGGAGGCTTCAAATATTTCTTCCTCAATCATTTCTTTCTTTTGGCCTAGGCCAACTTCTTCCTCTGTCTCCCTATCACTCTTCATCAAAGCCTTCTCTAATCTTGCTAAACTGGACCTCTCTCTGGCTTTCAGTTCAGAGTGAACTTTGGCCAACTGTTCTCTGCTGCAGCCCATTTTGTCTTGTAGAGTTGATTTTAGAGTATGGTCTAACTTTGGAGACCAATGAAGAGTTTTCTCCACTTTCTTTCAAGTCTTTCTGGTACTGAGTGTACCTACTCTGAATCTTCTTCCTTTGTGATCTAGAAATTAAGGGGACCATGTTTGGTTTCTTTGTTTTTGGATGCTTTAGTAACACCCAATTGTTTGGGGCCACCAGGGGAGGTTTAACCATTCTACCCTGATCTCCAATAGCTTTTCTTTGGGCAGGTATCTTCCTAGGTTTGTTTTGCATGACAAACCAATTTGGGACTCCAGGTACCCATGAACACCCCAATTCAGTTGTTGAGCTGTCTCTTTCTTGCTTCGAATCCAATTTCGAAGCTACCTGTGAATGCCATTGCTTAGCCCTGACTCCTTGTTTTGGGCCTAATTCAGGCCTTCCACGAAGGTGGCCACTTTCCATCTTGTGTGAGGCTGGTCTAGGGGGCCAATTTCTGGCTTTGATCCCATAATTTGAGCCTATTTCAGTCCTTCTTTCAGGATGATTACCCTCCACTCTGTAATATTTGGTAGGTCTGGACTCATGTAGAGGCCTCTTACCCTTGGATTGCACTCTTGTAGCTGCTGATTCAGCCATGAATGGCTGCTGCCTGGGAGCAGTTAGATATGGCATTTTGTTATAAGCACTGGTTGGTTTAGGACGTCTCTGCACATCCTTATAGTATTGTTTCCCATCAATCAGGAGCCCTTTCAGCCACTTATAGCTCAACGTACACCTAGGACACATTCTTTGGATAACTGCTGCCTCTAAGGAATCATCATCAAGTGCTTCTTCATCAGAGTCTTTTCCCTGACTTGTAGAGCCTTGTCCAACAACTGGTAGACTCCTAGTGTCTTTCTTGACAGTAGCCTAGCTGGCAACATGTATTTGCACATTGACCTCTTCCAATTCCTTCAAAGATAAATTCTGGAAGTCTGGTACAACAACATTAGCTGCACTTTCTCCAACTTCTGGGAATGGATTACTGTCGATCCCCATGACCTTTTCTGCTTTAGCTGGGAATTTTAAACTTCCTTTCTGAATTTGTTCTTGGATCCTGTCTCGAAAAACAATATAGTTTTTAGTCGAGTGAGACCAAGAATTATGCCATTTACAATACATTTTTCCTTTAAGTTCATCTGGAGATGGAATTTTGACTCCTTTGGGTAACTTAAGGAAGTTGGCTGCAAGCAAATTATCAAAAATGTCATCTGCCTTTGTTAAATCGAAAAAGTATTTCCTATGAAGGTCTTTCTTTTTAAACTGTTGGTCAATTGTTGTGTCCTTATAAATTAATGCCTCACAGATCACAGGTTCTTTCCCCACAATCTCTGCTGCATCAATCTCATAATTAGGATCTCTATAATATGTCTTGTACGATGCATTATTTCGATCTTGTTCCTCCTCTAGTAATGCTTCATACCTAGACACCTTATAAGTTAGTTCCACTAAGTCTCTGAACTCAGTTGAGTCAAACTTCTTTCAAAGCCTAAACTCTAAGCCATTTTGAGTCAATCTCACGAATTCTGGCTCTGACAGGATGACCTTACATTTGTTTCATGCTCTTTTAATTCTGGCAATGAATTGAGCAGCCTTTTCATCAGGCCTTTGGCTCAACCTTGCCAAATCTGCCATGGAAACTTCTGGCTCTGTTTGGAAGAATTGGGCATGAAATGCTTCTTCCATTTGTTGCCAAGTCTGAATGGAACCAGGCGTAAGGTTAATATACCATACGAAGGCTACTGCTGTAAGAGAATTTGGGAACAATCTTAACTTTATGTAATCATTATTGGTAAATTCACCACATTGAACAGCAAACCTAGCAATATGCTCTACTGTTGACTGGCTTCCGTTTCCATAAAAAAGGGCAAAGTCTGGTATCCTGAATCCTCTTGGATATTCATGTACCCTATCCACCCATTCTGGATATGGTTTCCTGTACACAGGAGTTTGAACCCCCCGAGCCATTGGTCCACACATCTCTCTAACAATATCAGCAATTTGGTCCCTAGGGACCATATTTTGTGCCTGTTGAACCACTACTGGAGAAGCAAACACAAGATTTGGTGGACAACCTTGTGCTTGTGGTCCTCTTGGCCGATAAGGTGGTATATTTGGGACTGGTTGTCCCTGTGGTGCCGGTTGCTGTTGGGGGTGTAGGTAACCCCTTTGAGCCTGTCCTGCGAAAGGACCTGCAAAAGGTGTTGGAACAGGTGTTGTGTCTCTTCCATTTGTAGGAAAACTTCCAACCCCCCAGGTATAAATTCGAATAAGGGATTAGTAAACCCCCTTGTGCCAGGTATGGCTTCGAACATGGGATTTGGAACCATTCTTATGCCATTTTCTTGTCTTGGGCCTGATCTACCAGTTTGCATGGCTTCACTGTTAAATACTGAGGCATTTTGACCTGCTATAGGCCTAGAAATAGGTTCATACCAAGACTGAGGTGATGGTCTTTCATGGTTTTGACTACTAGTTTGACCATTGGAATGTCCATTAATTTGCATAAGTTGTTTATCTCTAGCCAATCTTTGCTGAGGGACATTTGAAACTTCCTCGGTGTGTCTTGTATTTGTTGGTTGATGGGTATTCATTCGATCCAAAAAGGATGTTGCCATCTCTCCATTGTTTTCATTAACTGTTGTCCCATTTCATCTACTAGGCCTCCCTACGGATTCATTGGCTGGGTAGATGGAACAGTGGATAGTCCAATTCCTTGGCCTCGTCCAATATTATAAACATGTGGTACTTGTTCCGAAGTGCTGGTCTGTTCGACCATAGGTTCTGATAAAATAGGTGTTTCCACAGGATGTGTTATCACATTATCCTCTGGATAAGGTATTTCTACCTCTCCTTCCACACCTTCTTCCAAGCGTTCATTGGCCCTGTTTGGTAGAGCTGTGGGAAAGTGCTTATAGCTTATGCCTTAACAGCTTATGCCTTATAACTATGAACATAAATTGATTTCTGACTTATAAATTAAGCATCTCCTGCCCCACTCAAAGAATAAGCTGATTTCTGACTTACAAAAAGCTATAAGCTACATTGTTAAGCTAAACCAAACACATCAAAATAGCTTAAATCAAGCTGAAAGCTAAAATAAGCAGCTTTTAAGCTGCACCAAACAGACACATTTTCTCCTTGTCTCCTACGTCTAGCCATTTCAATTAGTCCCACTGGGCGTGCCAAAAATATATGTTGGTTTTTTGACTTTCGAAGGTTATTATTGTAATTATGAGTGTGCCAGCAAGGATCAATCAGTCCTTACAGAAAATTAATTGCCAACCAATTATCAGACGATTGTGTTTTAGTTCTTTCAACCTCAATGAAGAAGACTTTTACTGGTGGCTTGATTTAGGAGAATTAAGCAAATGGCGATCAAATAAAGAGAAATTGAAGCATTTCATTAAAATGAAAACTTACAATGATCCAATTCAGCCTCGTAGAGGTTTACCGCAACAATCTACTTGAAACTACTCCTATGAACGAAGTGCAGTGCAGGAATTAAAGTACAAAAATGTAAAGAACAGGAAATGTAAAAACTGGAAAGAAAATGAAGTAGAATAAAACTAGTTTTTTTGGATCTGAGTCTGGGGGGTTTTTCTGGGGCCTTCTCTGCTATTTATACTCCTTAAGGATGACCATCGAACTACACTTCCAACCGTCGAACGATTGTGTTTTAGTTCTTTCAACCTCAATGAAGAGGACTTTTACTGGTGGCTTGATTTAGGAGAATTAAGCAAATGACAATCAAATAAAGAGCAATTGAAGCATTTCATTAAAATGAAAACTTACAATGATCCAATTCAGCCTCGTAAAGGTTTACCACAACAATCTACTTGAAACTACTCCTATGAACGAAGTGCAGTGCAGGAATTAAAGTACAAAAATGTAAAGAACAGGAAATGTAAAAACTGGAAAGAAAATGAAGTAGAATAAAACTAGTTTTTTTGGATCTGAGTCTGGGGGGTTTTTCTGGGGCCTTCTCTGCTATTTATACTCCTTAAGGATGACCATCGAACTACACTTCCAACCGTCGAATCACTCCTCTATGATCACTGATCATGTTGCCTTATAGTTAGCTCCACTATGCCATCACTTGCAGTTAAGCTTCCCTCCTAATTTTGAATTTGAATGTGAGTAACCATTGAAGTCACATCACTTTATATCTCTTTGTTGATCGAATACTACGCAGATCTCGTAAAACCAATGCTGACTACCACGTGTTCGATCATGATTGAAAACTTGAATAGTCTTCATGTATTGCCCTTATCCTGCCACGCGTTGAATTGTAATTGGCTTATACAAAATATGTAGTTAACAGTACAACAAAAATGAGTCCTAAGCTCAATATGGATAAAGCCCAGGCTTGTACAAAATGAATGAAAAGCAAAATAACAAAATGAGCCTTCAGCTCCACGATCCTCCCAAGCTAAGCCCTTGGCGAAGACATATCACCAACACCTGAAAATGATTTTTTCCATATAGAGTGAGCCAAAGTCCAGTAGAAATAATCCAGTACAACATATGAAACTTAACAGAGATATAAAGGTAATATGCATATACTATACCATTGATAAACCGATTTATAATTCTTTTGTAAACCATGCAGTACCATCTGTATATTTCAATTCATGAATTCAATTCCATTTTATTCAGACAACCAAGCTGAGTATACAAACTCAATAGGTCTCTAATCATTACAACCATCATACAATCACTTCATTTTCCATTTTACGGATATTTCGTCCGCGAAAATTGTCATGACACAAACCCGCCCCTGTAAGTTTAGCGTTGTAACCGACCAATAATTCTTGAATTATTCAAGGCCTCTGAACAGAATAACATATAATTAAGGGCTGCGGAAGCAAATATTTATAAATGTACATAGTCCATCGAGCTATGCAAACATACATGGGACAGATAATCTTAAATTTAAAAGCATACATATGACGCCATAAAGGTGTAGTAGTTATACGTCATCCCATGTACATATAAACAAAAATTTTGTTCGTAAGCCAAAAGAAACAAAGTCTTAAACATTCACAAAACATAGCCACAAGACTTGACTTAATCCGGAACCTCCTCAGGAGGCGCAAAAGGTGGCTGACAAACCCAAAATTCATCAAGCATCATCTTAAGCCTAGTCACGAGCCTGCTCACCTACATACATAATAAATAAATAGTGAGCGAGAGCCCAGTAAATAATAATAGAGTAAAAGGTTAAATGAATGAGGTCCTAAAACTAATTCAGAAACCAGAGTTCATATAGAAGACAGATTCACATTCGTATTCTTGTTCAGAGCACATACAGAAATCAGAATTCATGCTTAATCTTTCATAGTACATTCGTTAGCGCTAACAGATCACATACAGAGTATCAAAGATCATACTTTTCAGTTCCATAGAGGAACCTCCGGCCGGGTACGGATAACTTATCAGTTCCATAAAGGAACCTCCGGACTGGGAACGGATAACTTGTCAATTCCATATAGGAACCTCCAGCCTGGTGCAGATAACTTGTCAAGTTCCATAAGGAACCTTCAATTCGGGTACAGATAGCATACTTGAATCACAGTATAAATGCTCAAAATATTTGTCAGAGTTGGACAATCATTCATAGTACAAAACATAGCATTTCATAGAACAGATTTTATTCTATATACAGAAAATAATTTAACTTGAACATAACTTTACTAAGTTATTACTCACAAATAACAGATAGCTCCAAGTAAACGAATAAAGTAGGCAATTCAGATATCTTTTTGGCGCGTGACCTACACAGGTACAGAACGAATAAATATTGAATTACACATCCGGAAACATTAACTTGGTTCTTTCTTATCTTGGTGTGTTTCTACTTTTATCCTAATTATTATGCCTTAATCTTGGCCTAGGAATGCCTAGGATGGAATGAGAACGCAAAAATGCATTTGACAACACTTAATCAAAAATATTGGAAACAGGGGTCCAACTCAAACGCAACTTCCTTCGCTCGAGCGGACATGCAAACATGAGAAGGGCTGCTTGAGCACAACTTTCTTCACTCGAGCAGTCTGTGAACTTTGAAAAAGTACTGGTTGTGTGATTTTCATGCTCGGCAGATGCTCGACGGTTGCTCAAGCGTGAGACTCAGGTCTTCGCTCGAGCGCAACTCTTGTTGCTCGAGCGATCTGCAAAAACATGAAAATTCTGGAAGCACGTATTTTACGCTCAAGCAGACTTTGGTCGCTCAAGCAGAAGTGTAAGATCACAGAGTGGTCGCTCGAGCGCAGGTTCTGACGCTCGAGCGGAAAACAAAATTCTGGAATTTCCATATTGCTCTTCTCAACTCAAAACTCAAATTCAACCCTTCAAAACACAACTCTTGGGCCCCAAAACTTGAGAAAACAAATCTAAACTTGGAAAACATAAAGAAGTAAGGATCATTTTATGAAATCAAGGCCCATAAGAATGTCAATTATACAAACTCAAGCTTGAATTGTAAAAACATAACATGAATATGACATGTATAGAGTGATTTAAGCTCCAAGTTTCCAAATCATGAGCAAATGAGATGTTTAGATCAAAAACTTGTTGAATTCCTTAAACAAAACAAAGATATGGACATGCATATGGAAATTCTTGAGAATCAAACTCAAAAATGCTATGATATATATATATATATATATGCATGCATGCATGATACACTTCTATAGTCAACCATCTCAGTTCGATTCTTGCACTGTATAACTCAATTCTTTGAATTCACGTGCTAAGTGACTCAATCCCAAAGCTAGAAGGTTGAATTCTTACCTTCAATGGTCAATTGTTTGAAGTCTCAAGCCAAACCCTCCAAATTCTCTTGTAATTCTCCTAAGATGGGCTCAATCTTCTCTTCTTCCTCTCTCTCTGTGTTTGTAGGCTCAAAGGATGAGGAAATGAGTGTGTAAAGTGTAATTAAGAGCTCACTTGTGCCTTATATAGGCTCAACTAATGAAGCTTAATTAGTTTGAGTCAAAGATAACTAAGTGGGATTATTTATTCTATTTTATTCGTTCTGAATCGAGTTTCAATTGAACTTACCATAATGTTCTAAAAATTCCGAATAACACATATACCAAGTCAATTTCATGATCGGATGCCGATGAGGCCTTCAATTCGCAAAATATAACAGAATTTCAAATAGATATTCCTACGATAAACAGATAAAAACACAAATAATGCAACACATATGCAAATAATTTAGAATTTTATCTTAATTACTTACTAAGCGTATTGAATTATGGATTAACGTTAATCAGAGGTCGGGGTTGTTACAGTCTTCCACCCTTAAAGAGTTTGGTCCTCCAAACTCGAATTACCTTCATTTTGGATGTATACCGGATCCAAAGGAAATAAATCAAGGTATCTCCTCATCATATCTTCTTCTGTCTCCCAAGTTGTATAGGTTCCTCCATGATTCTGCCAATCAACTTTCACTAACGGGATTTCCTTGTTTCTCAATCTTTTGATTCGGTGATTCACAATTTGTATTCGTACATATAATCATCTTTTAGAAACACATGAGTCGGCTCAATCACATGTAATGGGTCTCTCAAATAATCCCAAAGTATAGAGACATGAAAAACGTTGTGCATGTGTTCCATAACCGGTGGTAAGGCTACCCGATACGTCACTAAATTAATCTTTTCAAGAATTTCATACGGTCCAACATATCTTGGGGCCAACTTGCCTTTCACTCCAAATCGTGTTTGGCCTTTCATTGGAGTCACTTTTATAAACACATGGTCCCTGACTTCATACTCCCTATCTCGCCTTCGGACATTAACATAACTCTTTTGGCGGCTTTGTACAGTTTTCAAACGTTGTTGAATTAGTTTCGCTTTCTCAGTTGTTTCTTATACAAGTTCTGGTCCCAACAACGGTCTATCACTTACCTCAGCCCAACAAATTGGAGAACGACACTTCCTATTATACAAAGCTTCATACGGAGCCATACTGATGCTCGAATGGTGGCTGTTATTATACACAAACTCGACCAATGGTAAGTAGGTTTCCCAACTGCCTTGAAAGTCTAGGGCACACATCAGTAACAAGTCTTCCAACGTCTGAATGGTCTGTTCTGATTGGCCATCTGTCTGTGGGTGATAAGCACTGTTTAGTCTCAATTCAGTTCCCAGAGCTTGCTGTAAACTCTTCCAAAATCTTGAAGTGAACTTAGGATCTCTATCAGATACAGTAGATACTGGTACACCATGTAATCTCACAATCTCATTAACATACAAGCTAGCCAACCTATCCGCATTATACAAAGATTTGACAGGTAAGAAATGTGCAGATTTAGTCAAATGATTAACAATTACCCAGATAGAGTGCATACCTCGAGGAGAGCGAGGTAATCTCACAATGAAGTCCATCGTGATATGTCCCCATTTCTATTCTGGTATTGGAAGTGGCTAAAGCAACCCAGCAGGTCATTGATATTCAGCTTTGACTTATTGACAATGCAAACATTGGGCCACAAAATCGGCAATTCTTTTCTTCATTCCAGGCCACTAAAAGTTTTGTTTTAAGTTGTGGTACATCTTGGTATTCCCTAGATGCATCGCAAACCTTGAATTGTGAGCTTCGGTCATAACTCGTTTCCTCAAGTCTAGTTAATTCGGCACACAAAGTCGACTCTGAAATTTCAACACATTGCTCTCAAACACAAATCCTGGCCTCAGTTTTGAGTCAAGTTCATCTACAATCTTTTTCAGGAACTCATCTTCAAGTTGTTTCTCTTTGATTTCTTCAATGATTGCAGGTTGAGCAAAAATGACGGCTAAGATCCCGCCCTGTTCATGTAACACAATTTCGATCTCATCATTCTCTAAGTCACATAGCAACTCTCTTTGACCGGTGAGCAAACATGACAAGTTTGTAATGGATTTACGGCTCAAAGCATCTGCAACAGTATTGGCTTTCCTCGGATGATACAAAATTTGCAAATCATAATCTTTTATACCGTCTCTGTCTCATGTTCAATTCTTTCTACATAAAGAAATATTTCAAACTTTTATGGTCGGTGTACACCTCGCAAGTCACACCGTACAGATAATGTTGCCAAATCTTCAAGGAAAAAACCACAACGGCGAGTTCAAGGTCAGAGGTCAGATAATTCTTCTCATAGGGACGGAGTTGCCGAAAGGCATAAGCAATTACCCTTTCATTTTGCATAAAGGCACACCCCAAACCTTTATAGGAAGCATCACTGTAAATTTGAAATCCATTCGTTTCATTTGGCAAGGTTAGAATTGGTGTAGTTACCAGTCTGGTCTTCAGCTCTTGAAAGGCTAATTCCTACTAATCGGTTCAATCAAACAGTACATTCTTCTATGTCAATTGCGTTAATGGCATAGCAAGTTTTGAAAAATCCTTCACAAATCTGCGATAATAACTTACAAGTCCCAGAAAACTTCTCACTTCTGACACATTAGTTGGTCTTGGCCAGTCCACAATGGCTTCAATTTTCTGAGGGGTAACAAAGATACCGTCCTTGCTGATTACATGTCCTAAAAATGCCACGTTGTCAAGCTAAAATTCACATTTGGATAATTTTGCATGCAGTTTCTTTTCTCTCAAAGTCTGTAAAGTAGTTCGCAAATGGTTCTCATGCTCTTCCCTACTTTTGGAGTAAATCAGTATATCATCAATAAAGACAACAATAAATTCATCTAGAAATTGTTTGAATATTCTATTCATTAAATCCATGAATGCCGCAGGTGCATTAGTTACTCCAAATGGCATTACCAAAAATTTATAATGCCCATATCTAGTTTTGAGTGCAGTTTTCTCTACGTCATCTACCTTAACCTTTAACTGGTGATATCCGGATCTAAGGTCAATTTTAAGAAACACTTAGGCTCCCTGGAGGTGGTCAAATAGGTCATCTATTCGGGGTAGTGGGTATTTGTTCTTCACGGTCACTTTATTCAATTCATGATAATCTATAAATAATCTCAAAGACCATCCTTCTTCTTTACAAACAAAACTGGAGCACCCCAAGGTGACGTGCTCGGACGGATGAATTTCTTGTCTAAAAGTTCTTGGAGTTGGACTTTCGAGTTTTAGAAATCGATTGTATCCCAGGTACACCATCAATAGTAAACTCGATTTCCCTAACAATTAACTCTCCAGGTATGTCATTAGGAAATACATCAGGAATTTCTCAAACCACAGGAATTGTGTCCACATTAACACTTTTCGAAGATATAGTCAACACATAACACAAGTAGCCTTGACAACATTTTCTTAAAAATTTCCTGACTTTCATATATGAAATCAAGTACGGCGAAGGAACTACTCCATTCCCAGTGAAAACAAATTCGGGCATACCAGGTGGTTTAAACATGACGATTTTATTCACACAATCAATAGTGGCACAATATTTCGTCAACCAATCCATGCCCAATATACAATCAAAGTGATCAATGCTCAAAGGCAGTAAATCAATATACAATGTCATATAACCAATCATAATATCACATGCTGGATATACATAAGTACACATCATAGAATTTCCAAATGGTGTAGACATAAATAGCATGCAATTCAGAGGTTCTAACGGTCTAGTTAATTTTCGAGAAAAAGCATGCGATACAAATGAATGCGTAGAACCAGAATCAATCAGTACAAAGGCATTATGAACACAAATAAGGATTATACCTGACACCACTGACTCAGTATTCTGTACATCCCCAGGCACTAGTGCAAACACTCTCCATTGCCTTAGTGTCTCACTCCCGGTATTACCTCTAGTATTTGTTCTTGCATTGGTCTTCGTTGCAGGAATGGATCCGGATGAACTCGCTACAGGATGGTTAGCATTATTGAACCTCATTGGACAGTCTCTAATCATGTGACTAGTCTTGCCACACCGGAAACACGCACCCGATGCACAATGACACGTACCTTTATACTTCCTTTATAGCGATCCCGGTTATCTCTCTACTGTTCTGTTATGTTCCGAACTCGGTTCCGTGAAGTTGATAGTAGTATTTATCTTGTTGTGTCCTTTAATTCCACATGATTGAGTTTTAGGATGTTTTGAACAGGGTTGTTACAGGTTGGTTAGGCCTTGGTTTCAATTCCTTGTTGTTCAGTTTTTAGGCGTTCCGCTCGAGCGGGCCTTCTTGCGCTCGAGCGGGTATTGCACACCTCCAGTATTTCGGGTTCCTTGCCAAACTTCTGCAGATGTGATTTCTGCGCTCGACGGGTTTGTTTTACGCTCGAGCGCGGTGGCGCTCGAGCGGGTCGTTTGGCGCTCGAGCGGGTAGTACTTTCTGGGTGTAAGTTCTGGGAGGTGAAATCTGCGCTCGAGCGGACTGGGTTTTCACGCTCGAGCGGAAAGTGCTTTATTCCTGTGTCTTGGCGCTCGAGCGGGCGCTTTATTGCGCTCGAGCGTGTCCAGAGTTTGTTCTTGGCGCCTCGAGCGTCGTGTTCTCCGCTCGAGCGGGCCATACGTATTTGAGCTATCCGCTGGGTGATTTCAAATCACTTTTTGCTCTTCTTCTCTCTCTTACTTTTTCTAAAAACCACTTTTGAGAGTCTCTCTCTCTAGATACTCCTTCTCTCTAGGGTTTGATCTAGTTAGAGTGTCCTCCTTCTCTTCGGCCTTTGTAAAAAGTTGTGTTGATCGTCGAGGGCGTCATTTTAATCTGAAAAATTTCAGAATTTGGAGCATTTTGGTTTTAGTCTTCATCTCCATTGAGCTCAAACTTTGAGGTAGGGATAACCTACTCCTTTCTTGAACTTTGTCTTTAAATTTTGGTATTTTGAGATGTTGGGTGTGGTTTGGTAGTTTGGTAAAAGTTTGGGGCCCTTATGTAATTTTATAAAAATTGGGTTTTTATTTATATAAAACCTAGATGCATGTTGGGCATGAGAAAGTGGAATTAATGTTGAGACATTAATGAAAATGAACCTAAGGGTTGTAATGTGAATTATGGAAATGCCCTAATTACATTGGTTAATTAATTTGCATAATTAATTATGAGACATGAAGAATTGATTTGGGAAAGTCATGGGAAAAAGGGTGTAGTTTGGATTATTTATCACTCACCCTAGTTGGAATGTTGATTATATATCCATTGTTGCATTTATTTTCTGTATAGAAATAACTGCTTTGGGCTATCGGTGGAGGATAGTCGTGATTGTTGTAGACAATGCATGATGATTAGGCAAACTGAAACTAATCACTGGAATGTGTCATTGAGATTGACGATTGAGAGAATACATTAAATTTATGTATTGTGTGATGAATGTGTATAATTGTTGTTTATATGCATTGTGTTGTGTTGGAGGAGATAGGGGATGTACTCCACGGTTTAGGGAAGATAGGGGATAGACCTCTAAACCGGATGTGTTGGGAGGAGATAGGGGATGGACTCCATAGATAGAGCTCATATGCTTATCTATAATGTGTTGAACAGAGCTCATATGCTTGTCATTGGAAGTGTGATAGTGGCTCATAGCATATCTGTGGAAGTGATGATATAGCTTATATGCTTATCTGTTGTTGTGTGATATAGCTTGTATGCTTATCTAATATTGAAATGGAAGTGTTTGATATGAGTTTTCTGTCTCATATGGAGTTGTTTGGCCAGGTTCTGAGCCATGGTTATAAATTGAGAATTTAAAAGAATTGGAAAATGGACTGTAATATGGTCTTGTATGTCATGAAACTGTAAAGTGTGATAAGGGAAAGTATCAGTGTTGACCATCTATCAACTACTAATCTTTTAGTCATTGTTCATATTTGGTTTAGTGTATTTCTACTGGGCTGTGGCTCACCCTATATGGGAATATCATTTTCAGGTACAGGTAGCATGCCACCTCCAAGGACATAGCTTGGAAGGCTAGAGGCGGACACACTTTTGTTGTTTATTTTTGATGTATTACATGTATATTCAAGCCAAGGGCTTAATGTGTAAATGAGTTAGTACTCTTTGTTGTAACCAAGTGTTAACTTGGAAAGCTGTAAGCCTTTAGGGCATTTGCTTTTGTCGTTAACATGTAATACCTTTTGTAAATGAAACTCTGATGAATAGAAGAATGTTAATCTTTATTACTAATGCATGTCTTTATTGATGGGTTTTAAGTTATTATTTTGAGGGCATTACATCCTTCCACATTCTGAATAAGTTGGCGTAGACCCATTGCTTTGACTTGAACTGTTTGAAGATCCAATATTTTGCTTTTTGTTCAAAAAGAATGAACGGCCGTTCCGAAAATTGGGTCCAGACCTTTTGCTTTTCCATTCTGTTATTGGTGCCTTGGCTTGTCTCATTCCTACCAAGGTGACTTCTGTCATTATTGCTCTGTCTAAAACTATCACATAAGTAGGCAATTTCAGGACGCCTACTTGGTCAAACAGTTTCAAATCCAAACCACCTTCAAATTTTCGTGCCTTCTTGTAATCAGTATCCACCATATGTGAAGCAAATCGAGCCAATTCAGTAAACTTGGCCTCATACTCGGCCACTGACATCCTGCCTTGTTTGAGTTCTTGGAATTTAGAAACTTTTTGATCCTAGAAGCATTGAGGAAAGTATTTATCATAAAAGATCTCATTGAAACGAGCCCATGTCATATTCCCATTACTACTTCGAATTAGCAACCACCATCTACGGGCTTCATCTTTTAAGGTGTAGGTGGCCAAAAGAACCTTTTGAGTCTCACAGCAAGGAAAGACCTCAAATGATTTTTCCATCTCAAGCAACCATGTTTCTGCCTTCAATGGATCAATACCACCTAAGAAAGTTGGTAGTTTCATTTTCATGAACTTCTGGGTAAGTTAATAATATCATTGTTATTTGGTTCAACTTGTACCGGTGAGGGCGAGGGAGGTAAGGGTTGTTGCCTCTGTTGTTAAGTCATTGCCTCAGTTAAAGCTACAAGCATTTGTTCCATGCGGCTCATTCGAGCCTTAGATGATTCAGCTGTCCCACTACTTCTTGTATTTTCCATTTACTATAGGTAAATAGAACACTATAAACAAAGGCAAATAGTTCTTTTCACAGTATTCAGATCATTTGTTTCAATGTCATATGATCATGGTTAGATTCAATTTTCACTTTTAATGAACACACACTCACACATGAAGATGGAATGCCCTTACTTCTTACCAGGACATCCTAACCTCGTATAGACTCGTATGTACGGTAGAACACGTGCTCTGATACCACTCTGTCACGGATCAACCCCGTCCTTGTAGGTTTAGCGTCGTAACCGGCCAATAATCCTCGGTTTACCCATGGCCTTTGAACAAAATAACATATAATTAGGGGCTGCGGAAGCAAATATATATAAATGTACATAGTCCATCGAGCTGTGCAGACATACATGGGACATATAATTTTAAATTTAAAAGCATACATATGACGTCATAAAGGTACAGAAGTTATACGTCATCCCATGTACATATAAACAAAAATTTTGTTCGTAAGCCAAAAGAAACAAAGTCTTAAATATTCACAAAACATAGCCACAAGACTTGACTTAATCCGGAACCTCCTCAGGAGGCGCAAAAGGTGGCTGACAAACCCAAAATTCTTCAGGTATCATCTTAAGCCTGGTCACGAGCCTAGTCACCTACATACATGATAAATAAATAGTGAGCGAGAACCCAGTGAATAATAACAGAGTAAAGGGTTAAATGAATGATGTCCCAAAACTAATTCAGAAACCAAAGTTCATATCAAAGACAAATTTACATTCGTATTCTTGTTCAGAGCATATACAGAAATCAGAATTCATGCTTAATCTTACATAGTACATCCATTAGCGCTAACAGATCACATATAGAGTATCCTAGATCATACTTTTCAGTTCCATAGAGGAACCTCCGACCGGGTACAGATAACTTGTCAGTTCCATAAAGGAACCACCAGATTGGGGACAGATAACTTGTCAGTTCCATATAGGAACCTCCAACCAGGTGCAGATAACTTGTCAACTCCATAAGGAACCTTCAATCCGAGTACAAATAGCATACTTGAATCACAACATAAATGCCACGAATATTTGTCAAAGTTGGACAATCATTCATAGTACAAAACATAGCATTTCATAGAACAGATCTTATTCTATATATAGAAAATAATTTAACTTGAACATAGCTTTACTAAGTTATTACTCACAAATAACAGATAGCTCCAAGTAGACGAATAAAGTAGGCAATTCAGATATCTTGTGGTGCGTGACCTACACAGGTACAGAACGAATAAATATTGAATTACACACCCAGAAACATTAACTTGGTTCTTTCTTATCTTGGTGTGTTTATACTTTTATCCTCATTATTGTGCCTTAATCTTGGCCTAGGAATTCCTAGGATGGAATGAGGATGCAAAAATGCATTTGAAAACACTTGATCAAAAATGTTGGAAACAAGGGTCCCGCTCGAGCACAACTTCCTTCGCTCGAGCGGACATGCAAACATAAGAGGGGACACTCGAGTGCAACTTTCTTCGCTCGACCGGTCTGCAAACTTTGAAAAAGTACTGGTTGTGTGATTTTCACGCTCGACAGACGCTCGACGATCGCTCGAGCGTGAGACTCAGGTCTTCGCTTGAGCGCAATTCTTATCGCTCGAGCGATTTGTAAAAACATGAAACTTCTGGGAGCTCGCATTTTACACTCGAGCGGACTTCTAGTCGCTCGAGCGAAAGTGTAAGATCACAAAGTGGTCGCTCGAGCGCAGATCCTGACGCTCGAGCGGAAAGCAAAATTCTGAAATTTCCAGATTGCTCTTCTCAGCTCAAAACTCAAATTCAACCCTTCAAAACACAACTCTTGGGCCCCAAAACTTGAGAAAACAAGTCTAAACTTGGAAAACATAAAGAAGTAAGGATCATTTTATGAAATCAAGGCCCATAAGAATGTCAATTATACAAACTCAAGCTTAAATTGTAAAAACATAACATGAATATGACATGCATAGAGTGATTTAAGCTCTAAGTTTCCAAATCATAAGCAAATGAGATGTTTAGATCAAAAACTTGTTGAATTCCTTAAACAAAACAAAGATATAGACATGCATGTGGAAATTCTTGAGAATCAAACTCAAAAATGCCATGATATATATATATATATGCATGCATGCATGATAAACTTCTATAGTCAACCATCTAAGTTCAATTCTTGCACTGTATCACTCAATTTTTTGAATTCATGTGCTAAGTGACTCAATCCCAAAGCTAGAAGGTTGAATTCTTACCTTCAATGGTCAATTGTTTGAAGTCTCAAGCCAAACCCTCCAAATTCTCTTGTAATTCTCCTAAGATGGGCTCAATCTTCTCTTCTCTCTCTCTCTCTACGTTTGTAGGCTCAAGCGATGAGGGCATGAGTGTGTAAAGTGTAATCAAGAGCTCACTTGTGCCTTATATAGGCTCAACTAATGAAGCTTTATTCTATTTTATTCGTTCTAAATCGAATTTCAATTGAACTTACTATAATGTTCTAAAAATGCCAAATAACACATATACCAAGTCAATTTCATGGTCGGATGCCAATGAGGCCTTTGATTCGCAAAATATAACAGAATTTCAAACAGATATTCCTACGATAAACAAATAGAAACACAAATAATGTAACACATATGCAAATAATCTAGAATTTTATCTTAATTACTTATTACGCGTATTGAATTATAGATTAACGTTAATCAGAGGTCGGAATTGTTACAAGAATCAGCACCTATGTATACGTGCAATTTTTGAGACTTTTACCTTGAACACACAAACCAACTTAATTCAGTGGATTATATCCCCTTTCTTTACTCAAATATCATACATTTACAATGTATTAAAGACATAGTCATATTTAATGACAACGGATGAGAGATTAGTTTCAATTTGCCTAGTCCTCATGCAAATTCTACAACACTCATAGCTATCTTCCACCGATAACCCAAAATAGATATTTCTAAACAGATATACAATCTCCAAAATAAATAAACTATCTAAATTTCCATAGGTGAGAGATAATACATATCCAACTCCACCATTTATATAACCATCTATCTAATTTCACATTTTCAAAACCAATTCTATTTATTGTACAAAACAAATGTTTAAGACATTTTAGAGCAAACTCCTCTCTCTTCCAAAATCCAACCCAAGTGTCAAAATCAACCATTTTACTACACACAATCTCATATTCACTCCCATACCCATTTTCAACACATCCATTTGAAAACCCCTCTTTTAAACCAAATTCATAGATTTGTTCAATATCCTTCAAATTCACAATAATGTTTATACAAAACAAATAACTATGTTAAGAGTCATACAGGAGTAAAGAAAATCCCTACCTCAAAGCTAGAAGACGAACAAAGCAAGGGAAGAACTCGGATGAAGCCGAAATCCAACTCTAATTGAATGAGAATATTGCCCTTGAGATGCTCTACCTTTTTAACAAAGGCACAAGGGTAGAGAAACCACTAAATCTAGGTGAAAAAGTAAAGAGAGAGGGAGTTTTGGAGAGAGAAACACTAGATCTAGGGTTTTGAAATGTTTTAGAGAAAGAGAGAGAGATATGAAAAAGTGATGTGAAATGACCTTTTTACAAACTGATATACGCATAGTCTGCTCAAGCGCAAAAAGTGACGCTCGAGCGTTCAAACACAATAAGTTGTTTAGCTCGAGCGCAATTTTCACGACCCAAACCCGCCCCTATAGGTTTAGCGTCGTAACTGGCCACTAATCCAAGATTACCTTTGGCCTCAAAGACAAAATTTCAAAATATTTATAATCATATCGGGGCCTAAAGCGGAAGCAAAACAATAATAACAATATCCATTGAGCTTGTGCATACATGATGACTAAAATAATTAAAACATTTAAACACAATAATAATTTATATACAAATCTTATGTATCTCACACACATATACATTTAAGACTCAGTAAAATTCAAAGCTCTGACAAAGCTAAGGGCTGGTTTACTTGGCTCTACTCGAGCCTAACTTGCTCCATTCCGAAAGCTCTTTAAAAGGCTGACACAGGTAGACTCCGAGGCTTCCTCAATCCTTGTTGCTTAGTTTGCTCACCTCCATATGCATATAAATAATGAGCTAAAGCCTAGCGAGTAATAACAGAATAAAGAGGTCAAATGAATGAAGTTCAATGATAATACAAAAACCTGTTTTACAATTTTGAAACGATTCTTAAATCATTTTTGAAGGTAGGCATTTTCCATAATATATCAAATTTATAACGAAACATTTTCCATACCAAATCCCTTACCAAAACATATATTTCATTTTCCCGAAACAATCCATTTCAATAGGCAAAACAATTCGATTAGCCATCACATTAATCCCTTGCAATAATAAAAACCATTCGCGATAGCATTTTCATTAATTCGTAAACTTCATCATTAAGATCTTTCAATGTTAAATTATGTGGTACATCCATGAAGTAATAACGAACCGTATGTCACAATCCAAAAGCCATGGTATTGTTACCTCCAGGCAAGGGCCTATAGCCATGGTATTGTTACCCCCAGGCAAGGGCCTATAGCCAATGGATGCCACAATATCGTTTCAAAATGGAACTTCATTCATTAAAGGACAGAACATTTCAATAAGCCATGTTATCAATTTTCAAATCGTTTTAAGAATTCATTCAATCAAATCACATATCCATTTTGATAGCAATAACATTTCTGAAAGTAAAGATAATTTGAACATATCTTTATAAGGCTATTACTCACAGTGGGTTAAGTTGATATAAGGCCTCAGACGTCCACCTAAACAAATCACATTACAAAACACAATAATAGCACCATTCAATATTCATTTCATTTTAATTCAACTCTCTTTATGTGTTTCTACTTCATTCTCTGACTATCTGAGTCCAATTGGTGCCTAAGAATACTTAGAATGTCATGAGGATGCAATTATGCATTTAAAAGAGTTAGTCAAAATTTGATGAAAATAGGGTCCTCGCTCGAGCGCTACTTTGGTCGCTCGAGCGGACTGTAAAATTTTGAAAACTTCTGGGAGCTCGATTTTCACGCTCAAGCGAGACTTTCCTCGCTCGAGCGGACAATGTGAATTCTAGAATTTCCAGAATTGTGTTCGAAGTTCAAATTTGATATTCAAAGCCTCAAAACTTGTATTTTGGCACAAAATCATGGAGAACCATTGTAATTTAGTAAACACTCCCAATTAGAAATCATTTATTCAAAATCATGCTCCAATTGTCCGAATTTAGATTTAATTCATTTTCTTTATGTCAAACCCACAATTTTAAAATATAAATTAGACTTTCCAAACTCTTGAAATTTCATCATGTATGTAAAAATAGAATCCAATTTCATTAACAATAACAAAATCAAACTTAACTTATGAATTACAACATTAATTCCTTAGAATTTCGACTTAACTCAATCTTTAACCAAAAACTCAGTTTATAATCATAAATGTTCTAAAATGTGTTTAAATTGAATAAAACTTTTAAATTCAATTACAAGCATGGATCAAACAAATTCATAATATTCATAATAAAATCAAAATTTTTTCTTACATTAGGATTAATTCCAAGTTTCCATAAATTTAATTTTTCTAAAGCTTTTCATTTCTTTCTTCAAAATATGAGATTGAATTAATCCAAATTCTTCAAAATCTATGATGCATGTATCATTAGAGTATTAAAACTTACAAAATTTGTCCATGCATGTATAAATGAAACTCAAATTCATGCAAGACTACCAAAAACCAAACTCAACATAATTGATTTCTAAATTAATTTCTATAAATTGAACATAACTCCATTGTATGGGTCAATTCTTAAAATAAGTCTTGTTGCATGTAATTTATAGGACTCAATTCAAGAATATTTCTTAAAATTAAACTCAACCTTGATAAGTTTTAAGAATCATAACTCATATTTTGCAACCTAACTTGATTGAACATGCAAGACTCAATCTATGAATTTATATAATTAATCCTCAAATCTCTATTTTAATTTTCTCTAATCTGCCTTCAACCAATTTTGTCTAGATTAATTAAACCACACTAGAAAGAGGATGGAATTCCTTACCTTAAGATGAATTTTCCATAATTTTTAACTTGAGTTTTGATATGCCACAAAGCCTTCTTCTTCCCTTCTCTTTCTTCCTCTCGGTCTCTCTCTCTCTCTTTCTCTCAGCCGTGCTCTCCCCCTCTTTCTTTCTTTTATCATTTGTTTCCAGCAGATGAAGGCTCCTTATTGAGTTCATCATCTTTTATTTTATTTTATTACAAGGTAGTGGGACACTTGTCTTATTATATAAACCCATGGTGGTGTATTAGTTATTTCTTTAACTAATTAATCTTGCTTAAAATACTTAATTGAGATTGAACTTTGATTTTAATTAGCTTAATTAACCATCTTTTAATTTTAATTAATCTTGATCATGATTTAATTAATCATAACTAATCACAAGTCCCACATAATTAATTAATCTAATTGACTTCAATTAAGGCCCAATTAATTTTATTTAGTTTTGTCATTCTGATTTAGATTTTTAATCAAATTTTCAAAAAGCTCCGAATATCAAATTAAGCTTATTGACATCATCAATTTTTGTTTCTCAAATCATTTAGGCCTTCAATTTCTTATCAGACTCAAAATTTTCATTAATAACTTACATATTCAAATTGGATATCTCAAAAATAGATTTAATTCGTAATAATCACAATTCTCCATCCTCACAATTTAATTAACTTAATTACCTCTAATTCGGACCTAATTAATCAAATCTCAATTTTACTAAACTGAATCGAGTATTTAATTAAACTCTCAAATGGGTCTGTAATTAAAAATTAAATTGATTCAATTTCTTAATTTCACTTCCTTAAGCCATTTGGGCCCTTAATTTCTAATTCCAAAATAAATCTTTAATAGAATCATATACAGGTCAGATTTTAAAATTCTTATAATTTTCAAATTAAGTCAACGTAACGACTAATTAAAAATCCAAATCTTCATAATTAATCAAATATAAAATATTATACGAGGCGGGGTCGTCATAGCAATAAGTGACACTCGAGTGCCAAGACACAAAGAAAAAGGGAGACACTACTTGAGCGCATGAAGTGACACTCAAATGTAGAATACGCGCTCCCAGTAGTTTTGCAGACAGTAGACCAATGCTCGAATGTAAGAAAGGCCGCTCGAGCCAAGATCGTTCGAGCACAGAAAACGATGCTCGAGCGTAGAATATACTCTCCCAGTAGTTTTGCGGACCTGCAAACATACTGCCAGTTCACAAAAATCCCGTTCGAGAGCAAGAAGTGTCACTCAAGTGGAGGGGTATAATTCTGGACAACAAAAGTTTTGAAAACTAAGCTACCAACCTATTTCAAACATAACCAATACAACCCAATAGCCAAACTCAAAGAGATAAAGGAAATATGACATAAACAACAATATGAAACCATGAAACCCGAATCCATAATGCAAAATGGGTTGGGTCTAAACCAGAATCGCTATAAGATTCATATTCATTTTTTCTGTATTTCATTCCATAGTTTTTAGTGAGCTGAAAGAAAGGGAGTGAGGCTCAAGCGGCCTACAGAGATTGTTTTGGATCGAATACGGGTAATATCCCAACTCATATTAGGAATATACTCCAACAGCAGCAGAACTGAGGAACACGATGACGACTACTATCGACTTAGGTGTTCATCGATGGCCCCCACTAACCACCGACCTCGTTAGACCACCGTCCACGTCTCTTCGGAATCTCCACCGCCGACGATGTTGCGCATTCTTTGGAATATACAATAATCAGATTTCCTTCAGTGACTTTCGGTATGAGAGATAGAAAGGAGAGAAAAGAAAGATAGAGGGGAAAGAAAATGTCTATGTACGTATGAGTCCTAATGGAGAAAGAGAGTCTCAGACCCAATATTTGGGCCATTCGGGGGTCAATTTTCGAGTTACAAATCATTTTTCTTAATTTATTATGTGCATAAGGATAAGTTCTTACAAAATGACCAAAATACCTCTCTAGCCCGACCCTTTTATTTCTCTCACTGTTCGATATCTCTCTTTAATCAAAAAAAAAATTCTCTCTCATCAGATCTCAATCTCACACTCTCTATCTCTCTCACCAATCTCAACGCCACAGTTACCTCCATCATCGACTACTCATCCATCGTCGATCTCAGTGCCACTGCCGTCTCTATCATCGCTGACGATCACAAACTCATCCACAGTCAATCTGACGTCTCTCTCTCTCTCTCTCTCCCCTTTACAGATCTAAACAGCTTTTGATGAAGTGTTTTTATTTTCAGGGATTTCGAACTAATTGGAGCCAGATTTGAAGGTTTTGAAAATCATCTGGAGGTTTTCAATCAAATCTGTTATTAGTTTTTGTTGTTGTGATCGTTGTTGTGATTGTTGTTGTTGGTACCTTCATCGTCTAACTGAGAATGATTCCCATGACTTGGCTTCAAAAACGTAAAGATCAGCGGATAGCATGTCACGTAAGCCCCTGTTGCCGTAACTCCGACGGCGACCAGGCCACTTCCCATGAATCATCGTCGCTGCCTGTAGCAAAGGTTGACATGGTTGGATCGGGCGAAATTTACACCCCTATATATATATACCATCTCAAAGAATATCACTACGAATATATAGGCTTACAAAAACATTAATTATGTTAGAAAAAGTAATTTACGGCTTAACCTTGAAACAACCTCCTTTCGTCTCAAAATATTTATTAATCTCTTATTTTATTTTTTATTATCCCAAATATTAGTTTATTTTCAAAAATTAATGAATAAAATAATATAAATTTATTATTTTGGTCTTCTTTTAAATTTATTAATAACACAAAAAGTATAATTATAACAATTGATATTCTAAAAAACATATATTATCAAAGAGTAAATTTGAAAAATTAATATTTTTAAAATATAATAATTGTACTATCAAAAAAACTGAATTCCCCACAAGGAATTGTTATTTTGAGACGGAGTGAGTAATGATCAAGTAAGCAACATTTATTTTGTTTTAATTTTGTAACGATCAAACACACTGAACAGTAATGATTCTATTTTATTTTTATCAAAATTCCGAACACTACGTGGTGTACACTTGATATTTTATGTCAAATTTTGAACCTCTGTTGGTTATTGGCCTAAATTAGAAACAATTAAGGACCAAATTTATTTTTTTTTGAATTTTAAAAGTGAAAAAGTGTTTGTAATGCAATTCATCACAAAAAATACTCCTTCCTTAGTATAGAATGTGTTGATGGGAAGAAGCTGTTATTTGAATTGCACATAAACTGAGTTGAATATTTAGATTTCTTTTGATAATTATATATTTTAATTAAAAAGTTAAAAAGTCATTATAAGTAATCATGTCATTCTCTCTAATTTTTTTTTGTACTTCCTTTCATAAAAACTTAGAAAGTTAATAAAATAACTTTTGGATAAATTACATTGATACCTCTTGAGGTTTATGTTTATTACAGTTCCCCTCTCACCTTTTGAAAATTATATCTCCCCCCTTGATGTTTAAAGTTTCATTACAGATTCCCCCTCAGCCCTTTTAATTTTTTTAAATACCAATTTTACCCTCATTGGGTAAATTACATTGACACCCCTCACATTTTAGAAATTACAATCCCCTCCTTAAGATTTAAAGTAATATTACCAATTGCCACCTCGGTTAGTATTAGTTGGAAAAAAAAAATCATTGAAAAAAAAAATTCATTGGAAAAAAATTAATTGAAAAAAAAAATTTGTTAATAAAATTTTTAATTTTTTGTTTAAAAACCAAAGTAAACTTATTTTTTGAATTTACGTTTTTTCCTCAAATTTACAAACTAAGACAATTATTTATAAACCAAAAAAATTATCAAACAAGCTTTTATGACAGTTTTTTAAATTTTTATAAATATAAATTAAAAACTGAAAACGAAATGGTTACCAAACATGCTTCAGATGGTAAAAATGTCATAAAATTAACAAATAATTAAATAAGTTACCAACATAAGAAATGACTTATCAAAAGATTCTTAGGCTATGTATGGTTTGATTTTTAGAATTTTTTTTTTAAAAATTAAAAATTAATTTGGTTAAAAAATAAAAAATAAAAAATAATTTCGTTTAAAAAATAATTTTTTTTTTTTTATTTCTTAACCAAATTAATTTTTAATTTAAAAAAAAATTCTAAAAATCAAATCATGCATAGCCTAAGAATATTTTGATAAGTCATTTCTTACGTTGGTAACTTATTTAATTATTTGTTAATTTTACGACATTTTTACCATCTGAGACCTGTTTGGTAACCATTTCGTTTTTAGTTTTCAATTTATATTTACAAAAATTTTAAAAATTGTCATAAAAACTTGTTTGATAATTTTTTTGGTTTATAAATGGTTGTCTTAGTTTGTAAATTTGAGGAGAAAACGTAAATTCAAAAAATTAGTTTTCGTTGGCTTTTAAACAAAAATTTAAAAATTTTACTAGCAAATTTTTTTTTTAATTAATTTTTTTTTCAATGAATTTTTTTTCCAACTAATACTAACCGAGGAGGCTATAGCGATCCCGGTTTTCCTTTCATTGGTTGTTGTATTTCGAACTCGGTTTCGTGGATGTCGGCTGTTGCATATGTTTCATTTCCGTCCTTTAATTCTTTGTATTTGAGTTTTAGGATATGTTCGGCAGATTTGTAACAGGTTGGGTGTGTTTTGAAACAAATGGTTGCTGCCTAGATTTTGGTGTCTTCGCTCGAGTAAGGCTTTTGTCGCTCGAGCGAGCTCTGTGTTTTAGTTCCTTCGCTCGAGCCAGGGTTCCTTCGCTCGAGCGAGAGTTAGGGGGGGTGTGTCTGCTGGCTCGAGCGAGAAGTCTTACGCTCGAGCTTGTGTCTGCATCTGGTTTCGGACCTGAAGGTTGCGTTTCTTGGCTCGAGCAAGCTTTCCTTCACTCGAGCGAACGAGGACTATGTTTTGGGTTTCTTCGCTCGAGCGAGCGTTTCCTCGCTCGAGCGTGCTTCTAGGTTGCAGACCTAAAGCTTCGAATTGTTGGCTCGAGCGAGGTTTCTTTGTGTCTGGTCGCTCGAGTCACCATTCCTTCGCTCGAGCGAGCCTCGAATATATCAGTTTGCAGCAGCGGGTTTTTTACACACTTTTTCATCCTCTCTTTTACACAAACCCTATATCAGCTGCTCCCTCTCTCTATATATACATTCTCTCTAAGATTTCATTTACTTCTAGAGTGTTTCCACCCAAATCTCTTTGTAAGGAAGATAGATGGTGGCGTGGGCTTCACTTTAATCTGAAAAATAGTGGATTCGGAGCACTTCGAGTTTTCTTCATCTTCTCCATTTGGTCTCTTCATTTGAGGTAGGGATAACCTACTCCTCTCTATGAGTTTTGACATAAATGTTGGGTATTTTGGATAGATGGTGTTATTTGGTAATTTTGGAAAAGTTCGGGCTTAATTTGAGGTTATAAAAAGGGGGTTTTCAAAATGTTAAATTCCATGTGTATGTGAGACCTTGAAAAATGGTATTATTGTTGTTAAATTGATTAAATTGAACCTTAGGATTGATATTTGAAAAAGGGGGAAAATGCCCTAATTATGTTGAATAATTAATTTGGATAATTAATTTGGGAAATTGTGAAATTAAGTTGAAATTCATGAAATTGGGGAGTTGTGAGATTGAATGGTGTAGTTGGATAAATTAATCACTCGAGCGAGCCTCGAATATATCAGTTTGCAGCAGCGGGTTTTTTACACACTTTTTCATCCTCTCTTTTACACAAACCCTAGATCAGCTACTCCCTCTCTCTATATATACATTCTCTCTAAGATTTCATTTATTTCTAGAGTGTTTCCACCCAAATCTCTTTGTAAGGAAGATAGAGGGTGGCGTGGGCTTCACTTTAATCTGAAAAACAGTGGATTCGGAGCACTTCGAGTTTTCTTCATCTTCTTCATTTGAGGTAGGGATAACCTACTCCTCTATATGAGTTTTGACATAAATGTTGGGTATTTTGGATAGATGGTGTTACTTGGTAATTTTGGGAAAGTAAGGGTTTGTATTGAAATTATATAAAAAGGGGTTTTGTGTTTTAAAAACTCCATGTGTATGTGAGACCTTGAAAAATTGAACTATTGTTGTTGAATTGATGAAAATGAGCCTTAGGGCCAAGGTTTGGGAAAAATGGGGAAAAGCCCTAAATTAATGTGATTAATTAATTTGTGTAATTAATTTGGAAAAGATATGAGAATGTGAAATTGAGTTGAAACTCGTGAAATTGGGAAATTGTGGGATTGAACGGTGTAGTTGGATTAGTTAATCACTCACCTATGGAAAGGTTGATATTTTATCTGTTTGATAAATTTATTATCTGTTTAGAGATAACTGCTTTGGACTATCGGTGGAGGATAGTCTTGATTATTGTAGACATTGTATGTTGATTAGGGAAAAACTGAAACTAATCACCTTGAATATGTCATTAAATATGACGGTTGGAATAATACATCGAATTTGTGTATTGATTGATCATTGTATATGATAGGTGTTTAAATACATTGTATATGTATACTGTTTGGGAGGAGATAGGGAATGTACTCCATGGTTTGGGAGAAGATAGGGGATGGACTCGCAAACCTATTTGGGAGGAGATAGGGGATGGACTCCATTGATAACTAAGTTGGTCGGAGTGTCCAGGGTGAAAGTCCCGAAATCCTGATTACATTTGCATAACGTAGATAATTGAAGTATTGGAAGTGTTTTTGATATGAGTGTAGTCTCATTTACTTGTTTAGGTAGATAATGAGCCATATTTATAAACTTGAATTGGAAGTAAAGAGAGATGTAATGAAACATGAACGTATTTGTCATGAAACTGGAAAGTGTTGTAAGTTGGTTTGCAAGTGTTAATCATCTATCGAATGCTAATGGTTTAGTTATTTCTCATATTTGGTTTAGTATATCTCTACTGGGCTTTGGCTCACCCTATATGGGACATAATTTTCAGGTTCAGGTGATATGCCACCTCCAAGGACGTAGCTTGGGAGCCTTTAAGGCTGATAGCTCTTTTTGTTGTTTTCTTTTGGTATTACATGTAACTTCAAGCCGAGGGCTTAATATGTATTTGAGTTAGTACTCTCTTTTTGTAACCAAGTGTTGGCTTGGAAAGTTGTAAACCCGTAGGGCATTTACTTTTGTTGTCAACATGTAATACTTTTGCAATGAATACTCTGATAAATGAAAATATGCTTTATTCTCGTATGTCTATGGATATCTTAAATGTTTGGGTTTATGTATTATTTTGAGGACGTTACGGGGGCAATTGGTAATGCTAATTTAAACCTTAGGGAGGGGATTGTAATTTCTAAAATGTGAGGGGTGTCAATGTAATTTACCCAATGAGGGTAAAATTGGTATTTAAAAAAATTAAAAGGGCTGAGGGGGGAATCTTTAACGAAACTTTAAACCTCAGGGGGAGATGAAATTTCTAAAAGGTGAGGAGGAAAACTATAATAAATATAAATCTTAGGGGGTGTCAGTGTAATTGACCCATAACTTTTTTTTTTCCAAATGAGGCGTTAATTATTAAAAACAAAGAGGTATAATTGGAACTACTTGTTGCAATATTGGAAAACGAGAAATGAAAGGTAATTTAATTTGGCGATGTTGATATTGTTATAATTAGTAGGGCAGTTGGGGAATTCCATGAATTTCTTGAGGTCTTGAGGTCTTGGAAAAGGAAAATTCTATCCGCACATCAAAAATCTTCGGGACGTACCATTTATTTTATTTAGATATAAATTTTTAAACAAAAGATAAATGTTCATATATAAATGGGATATTTTTTCATAAATCTCTTTTTATCTACTTATATTCTATTTAGTTCACATTATTTTCTTATATTCTAATAAGTCTTATGAGTGACATAATTATCAAAATACCCCTAATAATATTCACATTTATAATGTGAATGTTTCGTGATATGAATGTTTATACTGTCAATATAAATGTTCACATCGTCAATATGAATGTTTACACCATTAATGTGAATGTTAACATGTCAATATAAATGTTCACACTGTCAATGTGAACAATCACACGTCAATGTGAATATTCACATTGTAAAATATAAATGTTCACATCATCAAATTGCTAACCGTTCAAAAAATATTTACAATGGTACAAATATTCATAAAATACTTTAAATATGGGAATTAGGATTTGGTAGATCAAATATTCAAATAATAGGACTTATTGAAAAATAAGAATATCTTATGGACTAATTGGAATACAAACACTTGAAAAAAAGATTTTCTAATAAATCTCCCTATATAAATTGATAAATAAAAACAAATTGTTCAAATATATCTTATATTCAACTGTTTATATCATAATAATTACTTTTTGTTCATAAAATTTATATTCGAACATTTGATTTTTATTCAAAAATTTATATCCGAATGATATAAATAGTGTTTATTGAAATTTTTTATGATGTGTAAATAGAATTATCTCTTGAAAAAAAAAGAAAAGAGAGAACATGACCACTTTCTATCAGTTTATATAGGAATAATGGCAACGAGTTGAGTATTTTTCGAGTTTTGCGTTCGCATTTTTAATTTTGTAGTCAAATATTTAGTAGTATGATTGGAGGTGGAGGAAGACTATTGTCCGAGCTCGTGAAACTCATCATAGGTTTGGTTTTAATAATTTAGATTGTTCATTTTGTCAGGTACTCTATGTTATATCATTCATATAAAAATTTAGATCAATTTGATAATTATAACATATTCAATTTATTTCATTTGTCACCAAAAAAAACAAAACAAAACAAAAAACAAAATAGACTGTCTATTTTTAAAAATATAATTGTCATCTATTTTTTAAAGGAAAAAATTAGTCTAACATCACTCTCTAACTTTTACTAATGGGAGAGGTCTACAATATATTTTTTTGTAGTGTGAGGTCCTTAGATCTATCACCCGTAATTATAGACATCAAATTTCTTCTAAACCTACTCTCTCTCTCTCTCTCTCTCTCTCTCAGTATAGCAAAGCAAAAAATCAAAGCAGCAATGGCTCTATGGATAGACAAACGTTCAAAACCTCTGATCGAAAGTGAGATAGCCATCATTCTGTGGTTTCGTTGTTCGTTGTTCTAGTGAAGTTGATTTCGAGTTGTTTTTTATTTTTTTATCATTGATTTTGATTTGTGTAAGGATTATGATTTCGCTTTAGGTTTTCAATTTTGATTTGTGGTTCTCATTAGATTTTTTATTTTAATTTGTGATTTGGAAATCGTGTTTTTGTACTTTTGTTGAGATTTTTGTTTTTGAAACATTATTCAAGTTGATTTCTAATCGTAGAGTCGATTTCAAGTTAATTTACAGTAGACATGTTCATTGTTCATTAATTTCGAGTTGATTTGGCCAAAGAAAATCATAGAGGGGAGTATGTGATTTAGCCAGGGAAAATCAACAAATTTCTCTAGCCATCACACAGAGAAATTTAGCCCAATTTTTTAAAATGTTCACTGTAAAGGTAGAAAAACCCATGATAGAGAAAATCAACATTTTTTTTTTATGAATAACAAAGAAAAAAAATAATAAAAAAAATCAACATGCCAAAGAAAATTATATACATCGATTTCAAGTTGATTTGCAGTAGAGATGTTTGTTGTTTATTGATTTCGAGCTGATTTGATCAGAGAAAATTACAAGTGGGAGTGTGTGATTTGGCCATAGAAAATTAACATGACAAGGGGAAAAAAAATCAAATTTCTCTTGTCATCACACAGAAATTTATCATAATCTTTCAAAATGTTCACTATAAATGCAGAGAAATCTCATGACAAAGAAAATCAACATACTAGAGAAAATTACACACACACAACTAACTTGAAGAAGAAACTCAAAGGGGGGAGAAGTAAGTAAATTCCAAAGAAAATTAACAGCTCCAAGGGAAATTCCAGAGAAATTTCATATCTCAAATGGATATCTTAATGCCAGATAAATTGCAGAGAAAATCAACATACCAGAGAAATTTTATTTTTATAAATTTCTCTAGCTATCGCATACAAATCTGGGAGTCTAATGTGGTCAGAGATATTTCAAATGCTAGAGAAAATTTCGCATGCGCACACACACAGCTTCCAAAGTTATGTCATATATGTATATTTGTTCATATGAGTTTGTTAGTATACTCAATTTGACTACTCCAATGGATAAACTCATAAACAAGCATAAATTTGAGTAAGAGCATTATCAATTCTCAATCTCTTTTTGTGTATGTGTTTGTTAAAGGTTGCCTGAAATTCCTCTGTGAAAAGACACAATTTTTTCTAATTTGGTTAAAACACAAAGAAAATTATGAGCAAACCAGAGAAAATTAGTCAAATACACAGAGAAAATTATAAGCAAATTACAAAAATTTGTGAGCAAATCAGAGAAAATTCATCCCAGAGAATTTTCAAAACACAAAAAATTAGAAAAGTTGTGCAAATTAGAGAAATTTCAAACTAGAGAAATTTCAAAATATAGAGAAATTTGTCTAGAATTTCTCTATGCTTTGAAATTTCTCTAGATCAAAATTTCTCTAGGTCGAAATTTCTCTGGAAAAATGTTGAGGGACCCTAACCACTATGAAAATATTGCATGTCCTTTATGTTATAAAATCTTAATACAAGGGACCTTAAAAAAAAAAATTCCCCTTTAAAGTGACAAAATTAAAAATTCATAATTTATTTTTTAGTAGGGTATATATATATATTTATTTGGGTAAATTACACTAACACAACATGAGATTTATATTAATACAGATCTCTCACTTACGTTTGAAAAATTACACTTACTCTCTTATCAAATTAAAATGACATATTTGTCTCGTAGCCTTTATACATATAAAATAATAAAATAATGCTGATATTTTGTTCATGTCATTTCAAGAGAAATAACAATCATTTTCTTTGGTTTAACTCGCACAAAAAATTTTAAAAAAAAATTCGTGTTTTTTATTTTTACTGAATTTTTTGAATATTTTAAGAAATTATTTTTTTTTTAAATGCATATAATCTAGATATACTTAAGAAATATAATATTTTGTGATTTTTTTTTTAAATTTACCAAAAACAAAAAAAATATAAAATTATAAAAATTTAATAATACTGTAATAAATGTGAATGATGGTGTTTAGTAATACTGTAATAAATGTGGGTGAATAGTCGAGGAAAAAAATGAAATGGAAATAAAAATGAAAAATTCTATTCATGTATAAAAATTTATACAAAAAATATTATAAAAATGTTGTGATAGTAATATTGTTGTAAATATAAATCATGTTTATGGTATTTGGTTTTAAAGTGAAATGACATCATTAAACTATATAATTGTGTTTGAAAATTTTATGTAAAACTTATGTTTATATATCATCACTCAATAAGAATATGTTCACACTACAACAAAAACGCACTTTAGTGGCACTATACTAATGGCATGTTTTTAGAAAATGCCACAAAAATAATATTTGGTGACACATTTTAGAAAAATGTCACAATACCACAAACATAAAAGGCTCTAATGGCGTTTCAATAAAGAAGTGCCCCATCACTACAATAATAATGTGATTTAGTAATATCAATTTTACGGCATTTTAAAAAAGAATGACACAAAAAATTATTTTAATGACATTTATCAATAGATGCCACTAAATTACGTAGGTGTAAGTAACTTTTTATGGCATTGAGTGAAAAGTGTCATAAACAAATAATTTTTATGACATTTTATGAAATGCCACTAAACCAAAATCTTTCCAAATTATTTAATGGCATTTTTTGAAAAAACCAAAAAGGTCAATATATTCCCAATTTTTTTAAAAATGCAGTCAATAAAAATAAATAAATAAATAAACTGAACTCAATATAATATGTTTTTTTTAAATCTATTTGCCACATGTACAAAATTGATTAACAACCTTATATGAATTAACTGAAAAAATAAAATTTCTAACAACTCTCTTATACAATGATAAAATTACTTGAATTTTTAATTGAAATGAATTTATAATATCCTCAAAAATTGTTAATTGACTTGATGATTTATTAGTAAAATGGGCCATTTATTATGAAATTGGAAACTTCAAGGAACATGATTTGGTCTTTGTGTCATTTTCATTCCTATAATTTCAATTGACTCGATTTTAACTCCAAATTTACAGATTTATCTCAATTTATTTCAGTTGCTTATAATTGTTAACAATTTTTAATAAAAAAAATATGCATATAAGTGACATATGTCATTCTTTTTTAGGCAAAAGTATAAATTTGCTTAACTCAATGAATTAATCTCAACCAATTCAGTTATCATTTTTTATCAAAAACACTAACGGTATTATCCATTGGAACACATAATCTAAAATTAAAGGTAGAAAATGATCTAATTAAAAATGTAAGGAACAAAATTGATATTTTGTTTTATTTAAAGTGTGAACAAACTTATTTAAAAATAAATAAATAAGTAAATAAATTTGTTTTTGGTACATCACTACTATTCACCGCATTACCAATTCTCCACTATTTTATTTTTTATTTTTTAATTGAAGAAATAAGGAAACAGAGGAAAGCAAAATATTGAGGTTAGAGACCCAATCCAAGAGTTAAACCAAAAGAAGCTAGAGTAGATACCCAATCCACTGAAATTGGTGAAGTAAAATTAATTTTTGTGGGACAAAGAGGCGGCAACAAAATGATGAAGTAAGGGTTTATCATTCTTCATCTTTCATGCCATCCTTATCTACCATTTACACCACAAATTTGCAATGTTTTCATCTTCTACAATCTACTGAATTCATTAGGCATTATTTCTCTCTTTCTCACTCTCATACACACAAGCAAACACACACAATACCTATAGCGATTCCGGTTTTAACCCAACCTTTTTTGCATCTTGGACTCGGGTTTCATGGTTCCGTGTTATTGTTCATATCTTGCTTCCTTTGTATTTCCTTAAATTTGGCCATTGAGTTGTTGTGATTGCGTTTGGGACAGGTTGGTTGCTTGGTTTCCAAACTTTTGTTGTCTAGAATTTTGTTCCTCCGCTCGACCAGATTTTGCAAACTCTCAGTACTTTTGCAGGTCTGCAAAACTACTAGGAGAGTGTATTCTACGCTCGAGCAGTTATTCTTACACTCGAGCGGGCTCAGCTCGAGCGACCTTTCTTGCACTCGAGAGTTGGTTTATTGTTTGCAAAACTTCTAGGAGTGTGTAATCTGCGCTCGAGTGATGTCGCTCTTTTTCATTGTGTCTTAGTGCTCTAGCGTCACTTATTGTGCTCGAGCGGAACAATTCATTTTGTCTGACGCTCGAGCACACTTCTTACGTTTGAGCAGACTGTGTGTATATCAGTTCGTAACAGCCCCTTTGTACATCACTTTTTCACTCAAAACCCTAGATCTAGAGCCTCTCTCTCTCTAAAACTCGCTCTTTCTCTCTACATTTTCACCTAGATTCGTTGGTTTCTCCACCCGAGTGCCTTTGTTGAAAAGGTAGAGCACCTCAAGGGCTACGTTTGGATCCGAATAGATCTTAGTTTCGGCGTCTTTGAAGTTCATCCACTTCTTCCTTGGTCTTCTAAGCTTAAGGTGGGGACTTTCTACACTCTCCTGTGATTTTTAACTTAACTATTTGTCGTTGTGCAAATAATGCTGGGATTTGGAGGATTTTAGACAAACTTAGGGTTTTGGCTCAAAATCAAAAGAGTGGTTTTTAAATAAAACTATTGAAAATGATTACGGGTGTAAATATGATGATGTGTTGTGTTAAATTTGTTGATTTTGACACATGGATTGGATTTTGGAAAGAAATGGAGTCCTAAAATGTTTCAAATAATTATTTTGTATAAACAATGAAATTGGTATTGGGAATGTGAAATTGAATAGATGTTTATGTAAATGGTGGAGTTGGATATGTATTACCTCTCACCTATAGAAATTTGGATAATTTATCTATCTTGGAAATTGTATATCGGTTTAGAAATATTTGTTTTGGGCTATCGGTGGAGAATAGCTATAACTGTTGTAGAAATTGCATGAGGATTAGATGAATTGAAACTAATCTCTTATTGATTGTTATTGAACATGACTGTGTTTTAATATATTGTATATCTATAATGTTTGGGAGGAGAAAGGGGATGGACTCCAGTAAATTAAGTTGGCCTGTGTGTCCAACGTGAAAGTCCAAAAAATCGCGCATATACATGGGTACCGATCCCACGGATGAAATTTCCATAAAATGGCAAATGAATGTGTTTGTATGATTATTATATTGATTAGAGATCCACTAAATTGTATCCTCAATTTGGTTGATTGACTGAAATGGACTTAACTCATGAATTGAGATAAAAAGGGAATTGAGATAACATGAATTGTGATATAAAGCTTAGCGTGGCATGGTTTTGCAAAAGAGTTATAAATGATTTTGAATCACAGGCATTATATATGAATATCATACTTATATCTTTGTTAAGATTCATATATTGTGTTAGATTGTTTCTACTGGGTTTTGGCTCACCCTACTTGGAAAAAAAATTATTTTCAGGTGTTGGTAATAGGCCTTCACCAAGGACTTAGCTTGGGAGGACTATGGAGCTAAAGGCTCAATTTTGTTTATTTTGTGTATAACTTTTGTACAAGCCTAGGGCTTTAGTTGTATAGAGCTTCTGACTCATTTTGTTGTAACCAAACACTGTCTTGAAAAGATGTAAGCCTTTAGGGCACATGAATATCTATTTAGCTTTCATTTCTTATTATTACTTGTAACACATGCTGTAAATTCAAGATGAACTATTTATGAATGTATATCACATGTGTCACCTTTTGTATACTAACTCTGATTAATGAAAGCTTCCTATTTCACTTATATAACTTTGTACTAGTAGTTTGGAGTTGGATTGTATAATTATTTCCGGGGCGTTACAATATCTCCATCTTTGTCACTTATTTATGATGTTCTCGATTTAGGTATAAAACTTATTACAATATGAAAATCTAATCTTCTAACCCATGAATTTATTAATTTTCATCTTTTAATATCAAGGGTTAATTGCGATTTACTGTTATTGTATTTATATTGTGATTTTATATAATGTCTTGCAAGTGTTTGTTTAAATGCCACAATGATTCGTAAATAACACCAGTTGTCTACATATTTAAAATTGATGCAGATTGGAATTCGTTTGTACACTCCACCATCATTGTTAAATATTAGAATCTTCATAATATTATGGATCTTTTATTTTAAACTACTTACAGAGGAACAACATTTGAATTGCCATTAAAATAGTGATATTGCATTAACAAGAACCTTCAAAATTTATAAACCTAATTTTTTACTTTAAATTTTGTTTAGAGTTTGGTTAAAATTGAGAAATTGAGAAAGAAATCAAATGTTTGATCTGATTAGAATTTTGTCCTTCATGTCTATAATCTTAATTTCAGTTTTCTTTTCAATTGATAAATGTACCCTTTTGCTTAGTTTGGGTTTCAATTGGCCTCTACGTGCTTGATAAATTGCCTAAAAGAGTTACATACATATGAAACATGTATGTGTGAATGTAGTATATGCCATTTCACGAGTACTATGACTTCTTTATTTTTTAAATGGAATAAATTAGCTGATACAGTATATTTTTTAGATAAGGGTGAGAAACACAATTTTGGTGCTTCTTTTAGCTTTAAAAGTTTGAATGTTGGAACTAACTAAAGGTCAAGCAGGTACTGAATTTTTTTTTTCCCCTCAAGAACTAGTTAGGTGATGATATGCTTGTGTTGCTTGTACAGCTAAGTTTTATGATGCATTAGGCACTTTGTTTCTGCTTTCAAGCTTCCCTCTATATGAATTTAGAATTTTTTATTTTTACTTGGGAAAGGGAGGAAGATGACAAGGACATTAATTTTTTATTTTTGTCCCAGATTAGAGGCAAAGGATAAAATGTTATGGACATGGGAATTTAATGGTCAATATTGTGTAGCTTCATTTGTAATCATCATCAGGCTTCTTATGGTCTCTCAAGGTCAGTATACAAACTAGTTTGGAAATCCTTCATTCCACCTAAAGTTCAAGTTTTTTGTTACTTATGATTCGTTGATTACTAAAAATAGCTTATGTCCATTTCATGAAGGTTTGGAGTTTTTTTGTTTAAAATGGCAGGGTTTATTGTTAGTATATCCTGTTGATTTGAAAAGGTTAATGAGATGGTGATTTTGATTTAAAATGAATGAATTGAAGAAATTTATCTGATTTTAATCAGTCTTTTGATTCAGTACAATAACTCTGTTTCTAACAATGATTGTAGAATGGAAGGAAGTTGTAGACATTATCCTAGTGGAACAATGCACCAGGTAAAGGCCTATAAGGAGATAAAGGAGTACTTAATTAACAACTTCATTACTTGCATAGATCAGGTAAGGGAGTATAAATTGTAATTTGGTTTTGAGATCTAGTAATTTAAAAGTATTAAGAAAGTTTTGTAATGGTTTCTTATAATTTTGCTTTTTAAGAGTTTGCTTCCAAGTTGGAACCCTTATATTACTTATTAATAAAATTTTCTTTTGCCCCAAAAACATTTCTTTACACATCACTATCATGTATGGTGATTCTATTTTCTATTTCATTACTTCTTTGGGAATGGAAGTGAATTCTATAGATACTCTTAGTCAATTAGTTTTTTTGTAGTGGAAGTGATCTTTATTTGTGGATGCTTGGGAACAAGAAATTCACATCAAACAACAGACCATATTTATAATGCATGGTGATCATATTTTTTGTTTTAAACCTTCTTGGATAATGAAAATAACTATCTGAAATGGATTTATCTGGTTTTGCAGGAAAAAACCAAAGAGTAATTCATTGACTATCTTGGAACTGTTGCTCATAGTGCACTTTTGAAATTATTAAAGGCTTTTAAGGTATCTATTCCTCTTCACTTGGTCAATTTTCAATTATTATTATTTATTTATTTTTATTTAACATAAACAAGTCAATTGCTCTGGTCTTCTATTACTTACGAATATTTTAATAAACTTGATAGGTTTGAAGCACTTGCAAAAGGAATTAAACAAACTACGATTACAAGAATAGAAGCACCAATGGATATGTTTACATGTTGGGAGGTATGATGAAACATGAAGCTCTTCAGAGAGCTTTGTAGCAAAACTCAAAGCCGATGTGAGAAAATCAGCATTTTTAGCATTTTTTTTAAAATTTTTAAAATCAAATGGGATTGGTGTTTTAACCGTCATTGAAGATAGAAGATAATGCAGCGTGATGAATTATTTGAAGCAGTTGTAATATTTTTTATTTGAAATATTTTTGAGTGAGTTAGATATTGTTTTTATTGTATTGTGTCAGTGTTATGAACGTTATAGTTGTATTATACAAATGAAATTATAGATTTTTAGCTTATATATGAGACTGATTAATGGAATTTTTGTTGTACTAATTTTTTGTGTGTGTTTATTTTTAAATTTTTAATGGCAGTCACAAATGCCACAAAGGCTTTGTTTGGGAAGCCAAAGGTTTTGCTTTTTTGGCTAAAATAGTCGCAAAAAACAAAATAGGCTTTTTAACCACAAAAAACAAAATATCACATTCAATCCATAATCATTACATTTTTTCTCTCACAAAAAAACCAAAAACTCTTCTCAAACGAGATTTTTTAGCCCAATTCTAAAATAGTAAAAAAAAAGTCAAAAAACCAACCCACTTCCCAGGCAAACCCTAAATGTGGCATATGAGTACCAACAAATAAGATAAGGTGACATTTCTAAATGCCACTAGTGAAAAATCTAGTGACACTTGGAAATGTCACCAGATGCATGCATAAAAGTGTCATAAATAATGTCTAATATGGCACTCAATTGTTCATAAATAATATTAATTGTGGTATAAGAAGTGCCATTAAAAAAGTATGTAGTGTCATTTTTTAGATTGTAAGTCTTGTCTAATGGTGTTTGGTAGTATCACAAATTGTGTGTAACATGATATTGAAATGTCAGTGAAAGCCTAGCCTTCATGGCGTAGTGGTACTTGCAAATGTCACCGAAATGCCGCTAGTATCTACTGTGGCATGGGTATACATTACACTTGTTGAAACGCCGCAAGACTAAAACATGTTACTAGAGGAATAGTTTTGTAGCACTTTCAAGTATTACTGAACTAAGAAAATGTTGTAGTGTCAAGTATAATTTAATGATGAAAAATTATAGAATGTAATCATGATGCTATAAATAAGAAATGGTAAGAAAAAAGACAAAATAGTCATTTAGAAAATTTTAAAGTATGACATCAACAATCTAAGGTAATTTGTAATAAGATTACGAATCTCAAGGGGAATGTAATTTTTCAAACGTGAGAGGATCTGTATTAAACAAAAACATCAGGGGTGTCAATGTAATTTACACCTTTTTTATTTTTATTTTTAAAATTTATTTTATTTTATTTTTTGTAAATTTTATTTTATTTTATTTATTTTATTATTATTTTTTTTGGGTGACAAATACAAAACCAAACATGTGAAAAAGAAAAAAGAGGGAGGGAATATGGCACCAACCATGGCACTAATTTGAACCGATAAACCCTCTCTCTCTCTCTCTCTCTCTCTCTCCATGTTGATGGAAGCTCTCCAAATCCGGCGACAACCACTACCCACAGACCTCCATTTGATGAACTCCATTTCCGGCAAATTCAGAGCAACAATTGGCTTGACTTCCGCTAAACTGAGGTGCTTCTGTGCTTCATCCTCCCCAAATTCGACAAGCACCAAGCTCTTTCTCTCTCTCTAATAATCCACCCACATGCCCCACTTTTTTCCCTTTACACAACACCACTCCCTACGCACTCACATCTTCTTATTATTTCTTTCATTTCTTTTTATTTTTCTTTCACTTTCCCATGCCCCACGATATTTCCCTTTCACAAAAAAAAAAAAAAAAAAAAAAAAACAAACTCTCTCGGCAGCTTTGACACATAAACAAATACACTAAAATAAACAATACCCACACTACACTGCTACACTATTCTGCCACACACTCCCACTTTCTATATTTTAATAAGATGAATGCCTCACTTTTCCACCACACATACATGCACGACATCCACTATCTCACCTTTATTTTCATTATTATAAAACACTACCCCAATTTTATATAAACTTTTCTATTCTCACTTTTCTCCACCACCCAACACCATCATCACATTTTCCACCGCCCAACTTTCTTTATTTTATATATATATATATATATATCTCTTTTTATTATATTCTATTACTCAAACTCTCCTCCATTTGATTTTAAAATCACTTATTTTTTATTTATTTTTTCCAAATCACTTTTCCTCCTTTTTACATACCCCCACTTTATTTTTGAAACAATCACACTGATATTTTTCATATAATCCATCTATACATATTTTTTTATCTTATATGTATGGTGGAACAAAGATTATTTTTAATTCATCATTAGTGTAAGATGTATAGTCTATATACTCTGTATATAATTGATTGAAATTGTTAAGGACAGGAGAGTAATTATGATAGAAGGTAAATGGCAAATGTAGAAACAAAAGGGTAGATTTGTGTGTTTATAAATCATTTTTGTTGGGGAGTTAAAGTAATTCAACAAGACTAACACCTTGGGTTGTTGAACTAGTCCTTGAGTTAGTCAATTTTCAAAAGAAGATTTTATTTATTTATTTTTTAGAGATCCTTCATATTTTTGCAGCACTTTTGTGTTACTTCTTCTAAGCTACATCTATTGGATCCAAAAAGAGTAACCAATTTCCATGGTTATATTGAGTTATATTTGATTAGGAAAATATAGACTTGCATGGATTTGTCCACAACATTGTGAAAGAAAGCAATGAAGCTCACACATTGGGTTTGGCAATCATTCTCTATATTTGTCATTCCATTTATTTAAAGATTCGTTTGATGTAGTTGTCTTTTCTTTATTTGTTATCTTATCTTACTTTTTCAGTGTGGTTAACTTGTGAATTTAATGTCATTCATTACCATTGTACATTCTTATTGCTCATTTGATCCCTTACCAGTTATTTTTTTGGTTTCCTTTCGCTCAGAATTTCTTTCTTTGCAGAATGATGATGTTAAGTTGCATGACGATCAGTCCGGTTTCTGGAATACTCTCCCAATTTCAGATGATATTGCTGTTAAACATGCGTTGTCCAATTCTAGAATCTTAGAAGCAACTTCATATGGACTAGGAAAGCTGACGGCAACTTTAACGTATAGTACTGGGGTAGATGGAACCAAGGAGGTGATACTTTTCTTATTTATTATTATTTCTTAGGGGAAAATAATTTATGCTACCTTTTGCATTATTATTATTATTATTATTAATTTTCACAATAATCATCCGTCCATTGTCTTTGGCGGTGACCTATGAAGCACCGACACTTCAAAACAAGTGACGTATCTGTGTTGGACACACGGACACTTCGGGGACACGTATGGGACACACTACATGATGTGTCCCCTTATTTAATTATATATTTTTAGGGGACACACCTGGAATACTTTGGGGACACACTGGGGATTGAATATTGAATGTTTATTATTATTTTCTTATATTTAATTAATTAATAGATCATCCATAAAACAAGATATAAACTGTAAGTATTAATTTAAAAGTGTTTTTTTAAAAAAAAAAAATAGAATTAGAGTTTGTTTTTGTTAATATTGATTGGTTGTGGATGTAATAGTAATCTAGATAGCAAATAAAAATATATTTTATTGTCGTGCCCCCACCATGTCTGTGTCCCCATTTTTTTGAAATCCCCGTGTCCACATCCGTATCATTGTGTCCGTGCTTCTTAGATGCAAAGGATCTGCGAGATCGGCTTCTAGGAAGATGTAATTGGAAACATTATGAGATATAAGGCTTAACAACGTGCTTGAATGCGAAGGTCAGCATGTAGCTTTCAAGCAAATCTGTATACTTTTCAGCTAAATCCTTCAACAAATTGTTGGTGGATAGTGGATGCAAGTTCCATTTTAAATGCACCAGTCCCTCTTGGAGAGCTAATAACTAGTTTCTTTTTCGTGGAACAAGGTCGTTCTTCTTCATAGGCCAACTCTTCCATAGCATAACATTCAGCAAATCATGTTATCCTGCTACCTTTTGAGCATTGGAATTCAGTGGTCACCACTTACACTATATATTTGTCCTATGAGAAAAAATTTCAAAGTTGGTACACCGGGGCTTGGGTCCTTTGGTTGCATGATGAGGATGAGTTAGAGATATTTTTTCAGTTAATGGGTTCTTGGGAATGTATGATAATGAAGATATTTTAGGGTCTGATTTCTTACTTATACTTTCACATCAGGTTCTCGCTTCTATGCTTTTTGGTCTATTTATTCAGTTTTTATGTCTATCTCCTTCCTTCATTGATTGTAGAGTCCTTGAGCAGGTCTCACTCCCACTCCACTTCATGTCATGCTCCTAGTAAGATCCACAAAACCTTATATATTGTGTACAAGTTTAAAGAAGTTTGTATAATCGAATTATATTTACCGCTCCCCTCTCCCCAAACTTCTTATATTTTCTACCTGCATAGTATATTTAAATACACATAGCATCCTCAAAGCATATTTTTCTTACGATAATAATTATTTCTCTTTCCCATTGTGATTATGTTATGAACATTGGCATGTTACGAACTATTGTGGTGAGAAAAGTTAAGAACTATTATGGTTTTATTATGAATCATTATGGTGTAGTTTCAAAAGAGTACACGGTATTTTCGTTTTACACAGTGTCATATGTAATTCAATACCATTCATGTATTATCTGAATTGTGTGATATTACAGCTTCATTTGGCAAATTGGGATGGGGCTAAAATAGCCAATAAGCCAAAACACCCAATCGCATCATTCTCTCTATTTTTTTACATGTCTTTTCGTGAAAGGCAAAAAGTCAACTAAAATAGCCTATTTTTAAACACCTTTTGATTTACATATTTCTAGTGGCATCATTGAAGTTGTTTAATAATTATTGATTGTGATTTATTGATTTTAATAATTATTTACATTGAAGTTGTTTAATAATTATTGATTGTGATTTATTGATTTTAATAATTATTTAAGTTGTTTAAACTTGTCATGACTGACCGCTTGAACTAGTCTAATGCCTTAACTTTTGCCTGCATTCTGTACCTAGCGGACCACTCGACAAATCACCACACACACACAAAATAATGATATCTTAGCTCCACCCATGGTCGTATGAGGGCCTTGTTGGTTGCTTAGCTGATTATTGATTCTTCACATTTTTTGATTAGTGAATGTTGTGAAACCTAGAATTACCCTATAGCTTAGCCTAATTACTACTTACAAACTTGGAGGCTCTTATACATTTAAATATACATAGTAGTAGGATAGTGTTTACTTTGCACCACACCCTTGGTGCTTACCTTTTACACATGCCATCATATTTCTTTCCAATAGCTTAGGTGTGTGAGATGCTAAAATCTTAAATTAAAGTTATTGGTGCTTACCTTTTACACATGCCATCATATTTCTTTCCAATAGCTTAGGTGTGTGAGATGCTAAAAAATCTTAAATTAAAGTTATCTTGATTTTACTTATTTACTTATAGGGGAAATAATAGTTAAGAAGGTAATGAAGGAAATTAGACAAACAAGTTTTTTGGTGCATTCAAAGATCTCCGTAGTATTTTTATTTGCAAGTTCTTTTCATCAACTATCTAGTTTAGAAAAAACCTAAACATTAACTTATGTAATCATTCATCACAGTCGTAATTAGTTAATTTTGTGAAGCCCACAAGATTATACTGATTATGTATAGAAGGCTTGTAATTCAACCATTGATGAATGTTATGAAAGGAAGACATTCAACATAAGCACAAAAGGCCATGATAGCTTCAGAGTTACTCTGATATCCCTCTCCTCTTTTCCTACTCCCAATTATCTGCCATATTGCAACAGAAGTAATACTGAAAATGCAATAGAGCTGTAGTAAGGCCAGTTCATAACTTAACAGTGAATGAAGAAGCTTTTTTGGCATCTCCTCCTGCGCTAGTGGGCTGCTTCACTGTATTGTGTGTGTGTTTTGTTTCACTTTGATGTATTTTTTTGTCCAAAACAGCATAAAATAATCCTCAGGATGTTGTTTTAGATGCACATCAACCTTCATGTGGGTGGTTGAACAGTAAATTTCATTGTAATGAAATACAAACTAACACTACTTTATCTTGATTCAATCTGCATATGGTTGCCTCTTCCGTCCCCAATAGAATTAAATTAAATAAATTTAAAGAGTTTTTTTTTTTTTTTAATCTAGTTACCTTGGGTAAAATCTAGTTATTTTTTTAATTAGATTTTAGTATTTCACATACCTTAGCCATTGGACCAAAATTCGACAGTATGGGCCTGTTTGGTAGAACTGTGGGAAAGTAATTATAGATTATAGTTTAACAGATTATAACTTATAGCTGTGAACATAAGTTGGTAACCTGTTTGGTGCAGCTGTGAGATTATGGATTTAAGTAGCAGAGTAGTGTTTGGTAAATAAGCTGTAAAATAATATTAATTGAAATAAATTGTTGTAAATATTAAAATTAGTATCATTTTGTCCATCAATTATTATTAATTATTATTTTTCATATTATTATTATTCTTTATTATTATTCATTTTAATTATTTTTAGTAATATTTCATTTTTAGTAAATATTAATTATGAAAAGTAAATATTAATTGAAATAAATTGTTGTAAATATTAAAATTAGTATCATTTTGTCCATCAATTATTATTAATTATTATTTTTCATATTATTATTATTCTTTATTATTATTCATTTTAATTATTTTTAGTAATATTTCATTTTTAGTAAATATTAATTATGAAAAGTAAATATTAATTCTAATAAATTGTGTTAAATATTAATTCTGAAAAGTAATTTTTAAATTTTTTTTTCATATTAACTATTAATTTGAAAAAGTATTTTTTTTTTTTTTAATTAATATTAATATTGATATTTTTCTTTTTTTTTCCAGTTTATTTCAATTTTTTTTCAATTTATTTTCTAGTGTTTCAAAAGCACAGGGGCGACAACCGGCAACGGTTCAGATCGCAACGGCGTTGGTTTAGATCGACGACGGAGCTTGGTTCAAATCAATCGATGACGACGTTGGTTCAGATCGCGACGACGAAGCTTGGTTCAGATCGATCGACGACGGCGTTGGTTCAGACAGATAGAGCTTCGCGATCGCGATGGCGACGAACTCGAGATCGACCGGCGCCATGGATGTAGCGCAGAGAGAGAGAGAGAGAGAGACAGAGAGCGAGGGAGAGAGAGAGCAGAGAGAGATCTTTGTTTCATCGCCGGAGCGAGCGACACGTCGCCGGAAATCGCCAGACATTGCCGGAAATCGCATGCTTCTCTCTCTGGTTCGTGAACAGTGTTGAGATGTGGTGTATATATAGTGGCATTTTCGTAAATAATGGAGATTAGGAGGGGCATTTAAGTCGTTTTAGCACCCTGTATAACAGCTGCGCGCTTAAGCTATCTCGTTAAGCACCTGAAGACCCACTTAGAAAATAAGTTGAAAATTAGCTTTATTTAAGCTATAAGTTGGTGAAATAATTTTTACCAAATACTCTAAAAGAACTTATTTTAAGCTATAAGTGGCTTTAAGCTACAAACAAGTTTTTACCAAACGGGGCTTATATGTGAAAGGTAACCAACTTAGGCTATGGTGCAAAGTAACCACCATTGTGCTACTTTACATATATGTACACATCACACACGCATGTATATATATATAAAAATTTCAGAAGTCAATTTTTATTGTATTGTGGTAATATTGCCTTGAGGTTTGGCTTACATACAAAAAACTTCCTATTTGGTTTTAAAATGACGTAGACCTCCCTTGTTGGAGTTGTCGACCTAGCGCTAAAATTGAAGAAAGCAAGATCACTATATTACCCTCTATGAAGCATGGTTAATCCAAAACTATTGTTGTACAAGTACTGGATACTTACGTGATACAAGTACGCGTAACGGGTACGCGCAATACATGTCTGATATGCAAAATACTTTAGGTATGTTATGGGTATAACTCCGGTACGGGACAAGTACAACACGGATACTTTTATGGGTGCTTTGGTGCATAAATGTAATTTTTTTTTTTTAAATACTAGAATTCTTATATCGTGCCTATTTTTTAAAACTTTCAAAATATAAGGTATTTTTACATATTAAAAAAATACTTAAACTTCTTTTTTTTGACCGTTGCAAAAATACTTTAATTCTTTTTTACAATTCTTTTTTTAATTATTTTATATCATGTATTAGTATAAATTATAAAAATATATATTTTTATTGACATACCGGACCGTACTTGCACTCTACTTTTTCTTTTTTTTTTTGGTTTTATCAGTGTACCCATAACGTACCCGCACCCGTGCTTCTAGATTACCCTAGTTCGTGGAACTTTTTGTAACTGAGATGATATCTTTCTTGAATAGAAAAGCTAGCACATGGACGAATACCCTTGTTTCGCTTTAGCTATTGTTCAATTTGAACCCACCATAACTCCACCACCTTTTGTAGTTCGTTCTTTCTATAACTACATGATAACCTTAATATTTTGCATGTGGAATTGTTGTTTAAGTTCATAAATTAAGGGGAATGAGTATTTTACATGTTGTGACAGACATGATCTATGTTACATAGACTCTTCAAAATAAATCAAATACCCATGTTGGACACCCGACACTTGGACCAAGGCATGGGATATGTTTATGATACTTTCCATGAGACTTTTTATAAAAATCATTATATGTATATATTGTTGTATAATTGCTATAAAATGAGTAAATTGCCATTTTGACACTATGTTACATATAGCACTATTTTATCTCACATAACATATTAAAAATATAAAAATATGACCATTTTTGCTGAGTTTGCATATCCTTAAATTTGTAATTCAATGGATCCGACCTCTAGATATGCACCCATACCCAAGTCCAAGTAACATAGGGCATGATGACAAGTACTATCTGCTCCTAGCGTTGTGGAGTAGGTTTGAGTCACAGGAATCAACGTATTTACAAAAAAACGAGGGTAAGGTTGCCTACCTACTATTTCTCCCAAATCGTGCTATAAGTGGGGGAGCCTTGTGTACTGGTTCTGACCTTATTTTGTATGAGGACTATTTTAGAAATTGAAAACTTGACTTCTTTCTTTCAACTTAGGATTTCCTTCAAGACTTCCATAAGTTCCATTATCTTGTTTAGAATGGTATTTCTTTCTTGATAAAACAATCTAGTTCATTAGTTAATTTTAATAATATTTTCTCTCATCTTGTAGGTATTTGATTCTCCTCACTTAAAAGTACTGGTGGGCAAAAGGATCCGACGACGTTTAGATGCTAAATCCATTGTCCAGTTGCTTAAGAGTTTTGATGCTCCCGTTGGTTTGTTATAATATTTGCCACTCTCTCTCTCCCCCTTTCTCTCCTTTTTTCTTCTTATCTCAACCAAAATATCGAATCTTGATAAGCCAAACCAAACCAAACTAAACTAGGCCTTAAGTCCTACCAAATAGGGTCGGCTATATAAATCCATCTTCTCCACTTGACTATATCAACGGCCAAAAATATCAAATCTAGATAGAGAAGAAAAAAACCCAACCTAGGGATAACCCCAATGGTTAGAGAGAAAACCAGAGCACTTAGCTCTAGTCAATATTTTACAATCTTCAATTAAAATTAAGTACTATGATCCTTACATCATCTATTTATAGACTAAGACCACTGACAACCACAATTGACACTTAACCAACTAATGACACTTGTATTTAAAGATATTATTTTACTACGTCAGAACTCCCCCTTTAGGAATCTTGTCAAAAAGTTTTGGTATTTAACACCACTTGGGATGGAATGACAGTTCTCACGTACAGCCATAGATGAGGAACATGTGCTGCATTTCCTTGCTCGAAAAATGAATCTTACAACTCATCCTTCTTTGAATTCATTGAAGCTGCAACCTTTGCTAAACAACCACATGTGCAAAGATGACAACCCCCATCAAGTACCCATATCCTCTTGCTAAAGCTTAGATAGTTCCCCATTTTCCCAAGCCACTTCACCTCTGACCTACATACTTGTGCAGAAAAGTACTCATGTTGTTGGGATGAGACCAATAGGTTGGCAAAGGATGTCTTCCAAAGCAAGGCTAAGGAATGTGACAAAATGACAAGAGTGACTAATCCTATGCATCCAATAGACAAGAACACTTGAGAGAAGGAATTCTAACATTGAACTTCTTTCTTCCTTCTTTCCCTCCCTTGGACATAATCGTCAAATGAGCATCACAACAAGTAGCTTACTTAGCTCAAAACAACTTCCTATAGAGGCATAAAGGAGTACCAAACATACAACTTCAAATAAGCTCTTTGAAACTTTCAACGACAGCATTGTCTACTTGCAAGAGATTCTAAAAGCCTCATCAATCTGAGAAAATGTTATCCTTTGTTGATTTTTAATTCAAATCTTTTATAGAACACACTCCTCTGCACAGACCAAGAGCACACTGAATTCTGAAACACCCTCCTCTGAGAGCATACCATGGGCTGCATCAAGCTGAACACCTCACTGAATGAAAACAGAATTCAGTCTTATTAATTCAAACCAGACCAAAAGCCCAGCGAAAGGCAAAACATGGGAGCCTTTGACACCAGACTTCAGCACAGCAGATCATCATTTAATACCCATAAACCAGCAGATCATCATTTCATGCAACCAGCACATCAAATTCATCTCAACACAGCTTCGGGATCAAACAACATACAGCAGCCCAATTTAACTCATAATTCACCAACTTAATCAAAACAGATCAGTATCCAAATGAACACCGACCATCTCAAAACAGATCAGAATTAGCACATAGCATACCAGGGCTCATGCACAGAACATCAGAAGACAGCATATACCAGCCCTTATGCAAAACATTTTTTCAGTAAAGCAAACAAAATCAACCCACAGAGCTTTACTAAGCCAGCACTTAACTTGTGAGAGAAAAAGTGAAATGGTTATGGGTTTGATGTGACATTTTGCTTATTGGCTATTTTAGCATATTTTGTCTTTTATTGTTATTTTAGCCCAAAAAGCCAAAAATCCGTCTCCCTAAGCACCCCCTAAAGTGATGTTAAGCATATAAGCGTGAGGGCACCCTCACCCTAATAACTAGTTTTTGGGGTTGAGCTCTATCCAAGACCATGTACAGTTATATCATGTATTGTTCTTCAATTATATTGTTAATTCTGTTATGGTTCCAAGATAATTGTTGTCATGTACTATTCTTCAACTGCATTCCATGCTGAAAGATATCTATACTGAATTGAGATTTTCTTAATTCAGGGACTACTGCATATGTAGAGCAATCAATACCTTTTCCTCAAGATGGTAAACAGGTTAGCAAAAATTCCTAATCGATAGAAATGCTAATTATTTGTGTTGCATTAGGAATTAATACTGCTGCACAGCAGTTGGTCTTTGTTGTTGTCATCACTATTGTTATGATAATGCTGATATTTTGATTCTTTCTCTTTTCAGACCTTGCATGGCATTGATGTCATGTATGTTATGTCTGTTAGTTTATTTCCAAAACATTTTTTTACGTATATGATTTTTTCATATGCTCATGAGCATTTGATCCTTCACAATTAGAAGTTTCTAACGACTATTCAATATTTTTTAGTACATGGATTGATTTTTTTTTGAGCATTTTTTCTTATGCCAATGAATGCATGTATCAGCAAATAAATGTTCTTTCAGCATGCTGTTTTTAAATTGCTCATGGCCTTGGGCCACTTTCTCAGTGATCCAACTTGAATTTGAATCTGGTTAAAATGGTGTGCTTTTTCCATATATCAAGGGAAAAAATTGTTATGTGCTTTTCATTCTTGCTTCTATAGATTTACTGATATGGCAGCTACCTTTTCACTATGGCACTTTAAAATTAATATTAGATTTGGGACGGAGAACTATCCACATTTCTTATTTGTTATCTGTTCAAGACTTAATTACTTCCCAAGCGTCTCTCAAGTCTGTCCCCATGAGATATTGTGCGCACATTCTGCATATGTACATGTGTGTGCGTGTGACTCAGTTATGGACACCCTTTGTTATCTACACTTTTTATGACCACTGATGTGAAACTTGTTTCTAGGTTTTGTTTTCTAATTGGAACATGTTCTGATTGTTGTTTCAAAATGACACTGTCATCTTCTGAATATTGTTTAACAACTGTTAGTCTTTAAACATTTTGAAAACATCGAATAGGGAAATTAAGAACACAAACAAATCCAAACAGGACCAAATTTTGTGCAAGTACTTTCTATGGTGTCTTCGCGGCAGAAGGATCCTACCTAATCTCTGTTTGTTCTTTTGGGCTGTCGTACATTCTGAACATAGAACCCTTTGGCTTCTTGTGTTTGCCAACAAAATTTTCACCATCAATGATGCATATTATTTTCTTTTGCAATGAAGGGATGGTGGGGTGGAGGATTTGGATATGGACTGTGGATTGGGATCTTAGTTGCATCAGGGTTTTCTGTTGTTCCTGTGCCATCTTCTGTATGGAAGAATGAGCTCAAACTCTCCGGAAACCGCTCAAGTAAGGTGCGCTTGATGCTTCACAAAGTGGCATAAGCATGTCTCACCTTTCATTTAGGTTATATATGTAATAATGTGAGTATACATAAATATTTGTTTACTTTGAAATTCCCTTCATTAAAATTCTGAAGAAACTTGCACTAAGATTAAGTTTAATTATTGTAAAGTTTCATTCATTGTTTTTCACTAGACAATAAGAATATATTCCTTACGATATCAAACTCATTTTTAAAAATTTACTGCAGATATAGGGTTCACTGTGATCTAACTTGTGTTTTTTAAGCCTTTAATTACCATAAGGCAGTCCACACATGTTCAAGAATGAGAATCCTAATGGAAGAAGCTGAGTAGCCTTCGCCTGTTTGACCCAAAACTTACATGTCAAGGGTTTAAAAATGCATGAGCTTGTAGTGGTTGCTTTAATATGGCTTTGGTACTCTAAGCTGAAAATGTTCCAATCAACAGTTGTAGTATACTACTCAGCCTCTTCCTCCCATCTTCAGGTCTTAGGATTATCATGGAGGTTGCAATATACAGCTACAGATGTTCAAAATCTATGGCAATTTTTATACTAGCATAGATAATAAAGATGGAGAAAAGAATTTTTATAGGCTAAAGACTACTATTTCTACAAGGACTAGATCCAGAAGTTAAGAATATTTAGTAACTACAAGTATTCTAGACTAACTATAGCTATAACTTCTAATTCTACTCCAACTATGATATGAAATCAAAATAAGAAACTTCGATCTTTTTACCACTAACACTATTCTGGATATAATAAAACTCATAAAAATGATCCACTTAATAACTGGACCCAAAAGAAAATCCATGAGCCACCCCGCAACCCATGTTCAGCAAATATGAAATTACTAAAATATCGTATAACCACTAAACACTGTCATGAACACTTTTCTTTGGATCAAAAAGGCTTCTTAATGATCATTGGACCCAGACTTTGCTTTGTACTTCTAAAGATTAATGTACTTGTTTAGTCATGCACTAGATGTTGAATCAACTAGTTTGGCTACGAGAGACGATTGCCAAGCTATAAGAGTATGATCAAATCAAATAGTTGTTGCCATCCTACTTGACAGGATTAATCTGAACAGATGAGTTATCACCAAGAGTCCCAACACAATTCAACCCACTCTCATTGTTGCCCATGGAATTCTTACTACCTTCCAACGTGTTTACAAATGGGAATGGCACTACTCAACAAAAAATGACAGGTTGATGGGTTTACGAACCCAACAACAAAATACTTGAAAAGAAGATGCTAATACTGCCATCATTCATACTCATTTTTTTCTTAGAACTTATATGCTATTTTATGAGAATTATATATGCATCCTTTAATTTATCAAAGATGTCCAAATTTGGCAGGATGATAGCAGGGAAGCTGCATCCACATTATTTCCATCTATGAGTTCCCTGTTGAAAAGGAAGAAAGATCATGGTATATTACTCTCCTAGATACATATTTCCTTTTTGCTCTCTTTAATGACTTCTGTTTGCTATAAAGACAGAAGGAAACTACATAGTATAGGCTCTTTTGCTAGCAAATATAGCTTAACAGTAAAAGATCTTCTCAAGTAAGAAGCAAAGCAATAATACCTTGAACCAACCCAAGGATATGCAAATGAGATTGTTGGAAATTTCAGTAAGGGGAGGGCATTTGGAATGCTGAATTATTTTTTCTGAATCAAGGTGTACTGAATTCGCAAAATTTTATGGAGAAATTATTGAGACAACAGTTTGTTTTTTATTTATTTTGTCTCATCACGGGAGTTAAAAACACACTGGGCTGTTCCTGCCTTGAGTTGGTTCTACTTAACTATAGCATAGATATATGCTGAATTGCATTTCAAGTTTCCAATTAGCACCTTTATAGGCATTTATGTACTAACATGAGAAGACACTTTTATTTTTACTTTTTCAACGCATTTAAAATTTGATATTTGGACTTCATAAAATTTCAGCCTTTTTGAAACTTAGAATTTATATATATATATATATATTTTTTTTGATAACTTGGGATTGTTCTCTGGTAAACACAATATAGACACATGACACAAATATGACATAACATGAATACAGATACTAGAATTTCTAACAGTAACTTAATTAGTGTCATTTATATGTTGGAAAAGAATTGGGAGCAAAATACCCCAATTTCCATTTTGAAAGTCCCAAGTATTTATATATAGATAGTAAACTAATAGGGTGTACGGTTTCAAAAAATAAAATGCTCAAGGACTAATGGGTATATTTAACAACTGTGAAATATGTCAAAACAAAACAAAAAAAACAAAAACAAAAACAAAGGACAACTATAGAATCTACAAAAGAGAGAACACATACACATATAGGAAACTATAGAATCTAGAAAAGATGAAGGCACATTTAAGAACTAGGGTGGTTATAACCGACCTCGTCTCAGCTAGCTGAAACTGTCTCGTTGCCAAACTTGAGTAGTGCTTATTAATTCTTCGTATTCCTATTCTATTTTTGTTTCTAATGTTATTTTGAGGCAGGGCTTTATTCTATTAGATTGCCTCTTATTTTATCTTTTGCTAAACCTTCCACAAAACCCTAGACATGTATGACAAAACCTTAAAAATTTAACACGTGCAGATTGCATGCTCAAGAAGTGTCCAGATTATTAAAAATTAAAAATAAAATAGAAGGATGTGTGAATGCATGGGTGAACATATGTTGTTGTCCAACAAGTCTCACGTGGGCAGCGGCGGAGCCAATATAGTACCGGGGGGGTCACATGCCCCCCTAAGTTTTTCATATTTATACTATTTCCCTTATATATGAAGTTTATATCTTTTGTGTCCTTTATAAAATTATAATAGTGTCCCTCCTTAAATAATGTAAAATTCGTTTTAAAAATTTTAAAAGTGCTCTATTATATTTTTTTTGTTCATTCTTTTATACCCTGGACTGGAAAGTCAATGGTAAGAATTGAATTAATTGAACGTTTATTTTTTATTATGGGATTTGTTTAGTTGATTGTTTTTCTCCATAATGGGATTTTTTGTTGAGTTGATTAATAGTGTTGAATTTGTTAATCATAAATTCAGTTGGGTTGTTGATTGTGGATTTCTAAGCTATATTAATGTAATTTTCACGATAATTGTAATATTAAATCTCAACAATAGACCCTCAAAAAAATGTATAAATTTAATAGTATCTCGTTGTTTATTGTGGGGTTTTTTTCCCCTTCTTTTCAATGATGTGAATAATATGTTGTTAAAATCTACCATCACCTACTCCACCTACTACCCCTACCACCACCTACTACCACCTACTACACACCTACCACTACCACCTACTCCACCTACTCCACTATGTGTCCTATATAAGGAACCCCTCGCCATTTGTAATATACAACAATATCAATCAATAATACATCAATTTTAACATGGTATCAGAGCAAGGTTAAGAACCTATTCATTCTGCTTCACCAGCGGGCGGCAGCCTCACCTTGGCCGCCCGCCGGATCTCTACACATACCCAGACTGTAACTTCTTCTTCACCCTCGCCGTCGGCGTCGAGGTCCGATCACTCTCCCTCGACTCCCTCCGCGAAGTCACCGGCTGTTTGCTCGAGATGAACCAGGAAGTCGTCAAAGTCATCCTCGATTGCAAGCAAGACATTTGGAACAACCAAGAGCTCTTCGATCTTGTTAAACAGTATTTTGAGAACAGTCTATTGACTCTGTATTTCTGTACTGCTCTCGAGAAATGCCTCAAGCGAGCTCGAGAGAGGCAAGTCATCGTTCAAGTTGCGTTGTAGCAATTCGAGCTCGAACAACAACAGAGGGAAGGAATCAATAATAATAATGACGACTGTTTCGCCAAAACATTGCAGGAATTGAAGAACTTCAAGGCGGCCGGAGACCCTTTTACAGAGGAGTTCTTCTCTCTGTTTCAGTCTGTTTACAAAAATCAAATTTCGATGTTACAGCAGCTGCAATTGAAGAAGAAGAAGCTCGATAAGAAATTAAAGTCCTTGAAGTTGTGGAGGAAGGTTTCGAGTGTTATATTCGCTGTTGCATTCGCGGCTGTTTTGATTTGCTCGGTCGTGGCGACGGCAGTTGCAGCGCCCCCGGTTGTGACGGCTTTGGCAGCTGCGGCCGCAGTTCCGCTGGGAACAATGGGTAAATGGTTTGATTCTCTTTGGAATAAGTATGAGAATGAAGTGAAAGGAGAGAGGGAGATCATTAGTTCAATGCAAATTGGGACTTATATTGCGATTAAAGACTTCGATAGCATTCGGGTTCTTGTGGGTAGATTGGAAATTGAAATGGAATCTCTGTTGCAGAATGCTGATTTTGCTCGTCTGCTAACACTCTCTCTCACTCTCTTTCCACCACATGATCCCCTTTCTTTTCTTTTCTTTATTTTCCACTTTCGAACCCTTTATTTTTTTTTTTTATTCTCTTTGAATTCAGTAATGAATTCTAAGCCGATCTACTTTTTCTTTTCTTTATTTATTTTTTTACTTTTTCTCGGCTTTATCCCATATCCTCATGTTTCTCACCCTCTATTTTTTTATTCTCTTTGATCACCCCCATGTCTGACCAAACACCCACTCATTTCTTTATTTTTTTCTTTTACTTCCTTTACCACCACTCACCCATGTGACCCACGATGCTCAGATTCTCCAACCTATATTGTTTCTTTTCATTACACTCTTGTTCCCCACTTTCTTTATTTTATATATATATATATATATATATCTCTTTTTATTATATTATATTAAAAAAAAATAAAAAATCATCATCTCTCCTCCGTTTGATTTCAAACTCCATTATTTTTATTTATTTTCTCCAAACCACTTTCCTTATTTCCCCCATCTTTCATTTTTGATTTCAAATATATTTTTATTATTTCTTTCTTTATTTTTCTTTCACATTATTTTTAATCTTTTTCCCATTCCATTCATACCATATAGCTTTGCACACCAAATCAATATTTAATGTCATCCTTAGGGATCACCCAGACACAATTTTTACACAAAAAAAAAAAAAAAAAAAAACAACAACAACAACAAACCACCACAACAACACCAAAAGTTGTTTTTCTTTTCTGCAGCCGCCACTCAATCGACCTCACTTCTTCGCCATTCCGCGGTCTTTCTTCTTGCCTCCTTGGACAGTCCTTGACGGTGCTGCCTCCGTGTTTCCCACGCCGCCGAGCACGTTCACTCACACTGCTCCTCCACTACAGCATATGGGCGCCCTCCAAATCGGAACATAACGGTGGCCTTCCGCTTCAGCTCCTTATTTTCCGCCTTAAGCACACTTATCTCTGCTCGCGCATCCTTATCACATGCGTTGGAGCAGAGCCAGTTGGCGCGTTAACTGTTGCATTCATTTGTCCTACTCTGAAGCCGGTGCGACAAGTTTGTGACGCGCCGTCATGGTCTCCACACATGACTTCAAGTATATGTTTGGCCTTCAATATCAGTTTGCACCGCCATTTTTTGCTCCACCGACCGCATCGGAAAGTTACGGAGCAAAACCGGAGCGTTTGGTTGAGGTTCACTGGCCACCGCCACCCGTTATCTCTCTTGTTGACTCGTTGAGGTCGGAAGAGAGTGAGCAGAGGGCGGAAGAAGAAAGCCTTTTCTGGGGCAACAGAGTGTTACAGAGTATCTCTCTCAGAACACAAAGAGTTTTTCAAAGGATTTTCGCAGGTTTTTTGTCTCAGCCTCTGCCTCAGCCTCAGCCTCCGTCTTGGTTAAATAGCCAAGGCAGACACGCGCATCGCGCGCCACTTGACGCCAGACGACACAACGGGCGGGCAAGCCAAGGTAGTCACGCGCCTCGCCATCATGTCCGGCACACCTTTTTATGGATTGGGCACGCCTTTTGATGGCACGCCTTTTGACAAATTGGGCACACCTTTTGAGGGTGCGACTTTTTATGGGTCGGACAAGACTCTGTAAACTGTCCCGACATTGATTCCGGTTAGCTCCTTCATGGGTCCGACAAGACTCTGTAAACTGTCCCGACATTTTGACAGATTGGACACACCTTTTGAGGGTGCGACTTTTTAGGGGTCCGACAAGACTCTGTAAACTGTCCCGACATTGATTCCGGTTAGCTCCTTCATGGGTCCGACAAGACTCTATAAACTGTCCCGACATTGATTCCGGTTAGTTTCTACAAGGGTCCAGCAAGACTCCGTAAACTGTCACAACAACTGTCACAACATTGTCTGCTACAACGGTCCGACATGACCCCATAAACTGTCTTCTACATCGGTCCGACACGAGCTAGTGTCTTCTACATCGGTCTGCCATAACCATACAGTCTTCTACAACGGTCTGACACGACCATACAGTGTCTCCTATCCATTTTTTATTTTTCAGATTATTTTCTTGTTTTGTTACTCTCTCCAAACTCAAGTTGGTTAGTTCCTATCCCCCTTGAGTTTGCGGGGGCTGTTAAAATCTACCATCACCTACTCCACCTACTACACCTACCACCACCTATTACCACCTACTACACACCTACCACTACCACCTGCTCCACCTACTCCACTATGTGTCCTATATAAGGAACCCCTCACCATTTGTAATATACAACAATATCAATCAATAATACATCAATTTTAACATATGTGCCCCCTTTGCCTTGAATTTTTAGCTCCGCCATTGCATGTGGGCACCTGGGATGCATGTCTATGCTTCCTATATTATCATGGTCACATTTGAGTGGTGTTTATCATCATCTCTTCTTATTCACCTTCACTCTGTCTTTGTTTATAACTTGATTTGAAGGGAGAGGGTGTGGCGTGTTTGACAGGTGGACACATTCGTACTCATCATGTCTGTGTCAGACTTCACTCTATCTTTGTTTATAACTTGATTTGAAGGGAGAGGGTGTGGCGTGTTTGACAGGTGGACACATTCGTACGCATCATGTCGGTGTCAGACACAAACACAAAATGCATTTTGGAGTGTCCATTCTTCCTAGGTGGTTCTCATCCTCTATCCAATAAAATGGAAATGGGTTTCCAAGTTTTTTTTTGTATATCATCTACCATAATGGTAGTTGTCTTCTTTTTCCTGTAGTCATGCTTTATTTGGAGGTCAAAAGTTTTTCATGCCCGGACTGAAGGTCTTCCATCTTTGATAGAGAAATGTTGTCATACATATATTTGACAATGTAGCATTATTCATCTAGCTTCAGATACTTTCCTCCAATGCAAAGTAAGTTTGTCAGCCCACCAGCATCAGTCCAACATCCTCATTGGATCGATTGTAATGATGTTGCAACATCGTTGATAGGTGGCGTCATCACTTATGTCAAGTTGCGGCCTCTTTGTGCAGAACAATTTCTCCATCCACATAATGAGACATCAGTGTGGATGAATTCTATGCCAGGCAATCCTCATCTTCTTTCTGGTTCTTAAACCCTGGAAAGAACGAATTATTTCCTTGTTCATTTGATTCTCCTGCACTCTCCTTTGAATTCCATTGTGTTCTTAATACCCTGTAATACACTATTGTACGAATGGAAAGCGATCTGAAAGATCAGTATTCTCCAGTGCCAATTTCCCGAATTTACATTTCAAATTGACTTGCTTCGGCTCAGTTTTAAGGCAATAGCGGACCAGGGCGATGTCTTTTCCACAGTCGTAATTGGATGTCTAAATTGTTGAACACCTCCCTCTTTTAGTTCTTTGAATTCAACAGTTTAAACTTAAGACAGAAAACAAAGCTTGGGGATCAGAACACCCTAGTTTGAGGGAAGTTCACTTTCTCTGAAGGAGCCACAAACCCCTACAGTGCACACATTTGCAAGCCAAGCAATTCATTCCCTCAACCTATTCTGCCATTGTTTTGAAAAACAGGCAAGGGGTCATATATCACCATCAAACTGTAGGCTACATGATTTTTATTTTTTTTTTAATTTTCTAATGGCAGCTTATCTTGGTGTTTTTTAGTTTATCTGTACAATGGTTTAAAAGCTGGGGCTGTGAGGCCACCAAAAAAAAAAGTGGAAGTATAGTTTTGTTCCGGGTTAGATCAGCATGGGGTAATGATCGTTTCTTATGGTAAACAAATGATACGTTTGGTTCAGCAAAAGAGTTATTTGTGCCTGTGTTGTTCACACTAACTACTTACGTCCTCTATAGCTTTTTATGTTCTGTGGATCTGGCACTTGCAGGTCGAGCTGAGGCACTACTCATTGCTGCTTACGGCAAAGGCATGAAGATCAGCACCAATTCATCATCCATCTCAGAAGAATTGATGTCTTAAAACAGGCAAATTGGCCACAACCCACTCCTTTCTTTTGTCACATCCTTCAGTTGTTGCTTCTTTTCTTCTCTGCAAATGCTACAAAATGAAGAGCAACATGAATAGCGACAAAAAGTAGTTGATGGTTTGGTATTGTATAATTCTCACATTAGACTAACTGCGTTAGATATTTCACTAGTTTTAGTTTTTAGCTTTTTATCTTTTTTGCCATTGTCATTTTTTTTCTTCTTTTTGGGATTGCTTCATGGAGATTAGCTGACTGATAGTATTATTGATACTTCTTGTGGGATTTAAACTTCCCAATTGTGATCCTTCTTTGTAACCTAGTATGTGTAATTGTTAGATGAATATCTAAATTCTGATGGAAATTTGAGGTTCTCTTGGAAACATATGGTTGTTACTGTAATTTATTTATTCAAGTCATGGAGTGATATAACATAATATTTATTGCAGTTCATTTGGTGAGGTATCAAACAATATATGTATATGGGGGGTGTCTTTCATTCCAGTAGAAATTAAACAAATCCATGCTCTCATCACTAGAAGGACATTGTTGGTAATATCTACAACGAATACATTCCATATTTGTTGACAACAATTGGAATGCTCACAGAGACAAAACTGAAACTTATATTCCATTTATATATTTACAATAGTTCAGAGGCATACCGAGTCAATACCAGTAACAGAACCATAAACATTCTCCAAGTTTTCAACTGCAACATATTCTCCTTGTGACAGCTTAAAAATGTTCTTCTTTCGGTCAATAATTTTCATGCTCCCATTGGGCTGCCACTCACCAACATCCCCTGACACAAACATTGTTAGGGGCAGGGTTGACTAAGAAAGAAAATTATGAGCACTATATCAAATTAATTATGAAAGACACTGTCGTAGACAAACCTGTGTGGAGCCATCCATCAATCAGGACCCCTTTGGTGAGGTCTTCACGTTTGTAGTACCCCGAGAACAAGGTATCGCCCCTTATACATATTTCTCTGCATGGTGTGCTTGAGAGGGCATCATATCCCATTTCAGGAATAGATTCTAGGCACACATCCACATTAGGCACTGGAGGACCAACAGTACCAAGCATACCCAGCTCATTTGGTAGTGAGAGAAATGTTCCCACACAGCTTTCTGTGAGACCTACATCACAGAAAGAAAACAAATTAAAAAAAAAATTAAGTTTACTGTATGATAATGGATATACAATGGAAGATACCAGTGCTGAATCAGTAGAAGTCTCTATTCATGGGCAGAAACAGGGGGAATATGGCACTGAGGTAATGGATTTAAAGAAATTTCATCAAACTTTCTCAGAGGCCTTCAAAGCGAAGTGTAATAGAACTCATTCCCAAGTGGAGTTTAAGCAACAAAGAAACATATATCAGCAAGCTGTCTCAAATAGGTCGATAAGTAACAAAAACCACTTCCAACGGGAGGAATGAGTGAAATTCAAATGTACATGCTAAAAAGGCAGATAAAATAAGTTAAATTGATATGTACAGATTTAAAAGGACAACATACCATATCCTTGCAGAACATGACAACATGCCACCACTCGTAGAAAAGCTTCTACATGGGTAGCAAGAGGTGCTGCTCCAGATAAAATAAGCTGTACATTTCCGCCTAGCCCATGCTTTACCTGAGAATGGAGTTAAAAAGAAATGAAAGCCACATTAAAGATTAAGTTTTGTATATATGGTCCCATGAGAAAGTAAAAGAGGAAAAGAAGAATGAAAAACTGCTACAAGAATATGTCCACCACCTTATTGAAAACAATTTTGTCACAAAGTGGAGCTGCATCTACATGTTTACTCCCCTTCTTCATGTTATGTAGCTTGCCGCAGCATTTGTTTAAATGCAAATAAAAATGAGACAGCACAAAATAACAACAAATTAGCTACCTTAGGTTCTATTTTGCTCAGAACATGTACCAACTCGCATTTGCATCCATTGAGAAAGAAAAAACTTACCTGCATAAATTCTATCCAGTACTCGGGGAACAGCACAGAAAATAGTAGGTTTCAGCTCACCAATATCTTCAGTCAATAGTTTGACATCCTGAAGATGTAACAAACACCGAATTGTTACATTGAACTCTAATGTGGAAGGAAAAGAATTGGTAGTCATATTACCCCTCGCCAAAATCCTATTGAGCCGCCAATATTGATAAAACACTCTTCAATCACTCGATCAAAGAAATGTGCCAGAGGAAGATATGAAAGATATACATCCTTTTCAGTCAACTGTAAAATTTTCAAATGGATGTGCAAGAAATCCTAAATAAAGCAGAATAATTTAGATTAAATCAAATAAATAGCCTGCCACGTAGATTTATGAATGTAAATTGATTCACATGCTTACCAATTCATGAACGCTCCCTAGCAGGCACCTCACCCCAGCTATAAGAGTAACAATGCTATTATTGGAAATCAGAACGCCCTTTGGGTCACCAGTAGTGCCACTAGTATACATTATTGTACAAATGTCACTTTTCTTTTTTACTGGAGGATCATACTGTTTATCATCTCCCTGCAAAACCGATAGGGTGAAATTCAAATCGAAGTAATAAATAGTCAATGGAAGTATCATCCATACTTAGCCCCCCTTGGGGAAATGGTATCAGATCAATTGGTGATTTATAAAAAATTTCCAATTCAAGAACAGATTTTTTTTAGGGATGCACCACATAATATTTGAAATTAACATTCAGTACTAGAGGCAACGTATATATAGCACACATCATTTCAAGTGCAAAATGCCTCAGATTTAACCACAATTTACTTCAGAGCACCATCAGATTTAGTCAATAGTACTCAACCTATCCTATAACCCAATGTAATAGAAGTAACACGATGGAAATAACTGGATCTTAAAGTGAAACATATTTTGACTTTTGACCTTATATCATAACCCTGAACCAATACGACTGCCTGCCTGCAATATGGAAACACACCAATGCCAGTGACCTCTTGTGCCAGCTGTCAACTCCAGCATATCATCTAAGTTATCCTCAAACCACTTTATTATTAGATAAATAAGGATCCATAAAATGCAATAAAGTGGCACAATACAATGATTTTTGTAATACAAAATGTGCAGTACGCCATCCAGCATCCCTGCTTTGAATTCAACAAATTATACACCAATCAAATTCCATTTAAATCATAAAACTGCTAGTTTCTTGAAACAAATTTCACGTGGTACAATAATGGGCATTATTCAAAACCAAAAAATTATTAACAAAACAACCAGATATGAAATGAATAATGGATTAACAGAAGTAGCTTACCAATAACAAAAATTCATCCCAAGCATATATAGCCAAACCAAACTTTTCAACTTCTTCTTTTTGTTCAGGAGTAACCTTGCCAAAGCTCACAATTGCTATATCAAAAAATGAATAAAGTATTATTTCTTAATGCCGAATGCAAATGCAAACTGAATATTGTATCAAATACAACTTACTTTTCAAGTATTTCGTTGCACTAGGAAATGTTTTCAGCACCTGAAAAGGCAGAAGAAAAATTAAGACGCGTAATCCAGACATCCTATTATATTTTGTTCTATTGCCACCATCTTAGCACTAAACACAATAAAACTACAAAAATAAGTTGGACAGAAATGGACCTTTCAGAGTATTGAATTATAAATGAAGTCACATAGAAGATGCACCAAATTTTGGTATCAACTTGAACATATTCATCAAATCAGATCAAGATACATCCACGGATATCTCATAACAACCTTAGTCGGGACACCAATCATAAAATGAAAACCTGTGTACCTCAGGAATCTTTTTCTCTTGATCAACACATAATAACCATATGTAAAACTCCAAAACGAATCAAGTTGATGATGAAAAATAATTAAACCACAGGTGAGAGATTCACTGCTTCATCACTGAGTCTTTAGTTGTGGTTGGGATGGACCAATACCACCAACAGGTGACATATCAAATTTTATGAAATTAAACAAATCTTTTACATGGCTTTACTATTAATTGAATTCCAGCCAACGCATTATGTGGTGTGCATTGCATAAATATTTTGAGTCATCAACAAAACAAAATCCACCACTATAGCAATAGTTATTATGAACATAAATCAACAATTTACCTATCTTTACTTGAGGCAGAATTCTCATTTCCAAAGACAAGCCCAACAACCCCTTGTACACGATTCGGTAAATTAATCACGTGTAAGCATAAGATTAGTAAAATGGCACTTACCATAACAACACATCTGAAAATTGATTCCAAGACATGTATATTATAAACCAAATACACAATAATGAGAAGTTATCAATTGAAAAACTAACTGTGACAAAATCCATATTGAAAGATGACAGTAAACACTGCCGAATAGCAAGCTAATGAGAGAAAATACCTCGTACCCAGACTAATGAGAGAAAATTCCTTGTACCCAGACATCAAATCCATCCTTTGATACAAATGGACCACTAAAAGTCAATCAAACCAAAGCTTTCTGAAAAATAACAAAGAAAAAAACCCTCGACAGTGAACAATAACTGACCAAACTAAACAATTTGATCAAAACTACAAAAGTACAGAGATATCATTCTACATTACTAAGAAGGATCACACTACGATATAGTTAGCATTCACATATACACATACATATACATACACTTGAAGGGTAGAACACGTTACGCACATACGCACTTTATTGGCCTTGTTCAATGCAGTGTATAAAGCTCTGCCGATAGCTTCTTTTATTTTGGAATTGCGTGCCAGAGTGTTTAGTGTTGCTTCCACTTATAGCTTATAAAAAAAAATAGCTTAAAATACTAATTACCGGAATGCTGAGGAAGATGCAATTTTAACTTTTGTTTTTTATTATTAGATTTTAACTTACAAGAAGTTGAACCAAACAGGACCATTATGACCCATCGATTGAATTTTACTGTTTGAAAAAAATATTTACAAACTTACTGATCACTTCTCAGAGTCAATTTTTGAATCTGACATGTACAACCGACCAACATTCAAAAATACATTCTAAAACAATGTCAGAGCAGTGACTTTCATGAATAACTGGCTAATGTGTGCATATTACTAATATCATTGTCTCCTTGTCACACTTATGCCCAAAACAAGTCTTTTGACTAGTAGTACAATACATATGACATCAAAGCACTGATTGATAGCATATTTTTATATACTATTAAAGAAATTAATTGTCACAATTGATAGTGAAAGGACTTTAGTGAAATTATAAAAAATGCAAGGGCCAGAGTGCAATATTACACACACACACTCTCACAGAGAGAGGGAGAGAGTTAGGAAATGAAAGTTGAAATAGAAATCCTACCTTATCTGACTCCACTATCAATGCAAATCAACAATTTTATTTTAATTTATTTTCAACACAATAACACAATAGGATGACTACAAGGAAATTTTCATCTCCCATTACCTCCAAAAAAATGTTAGCTACTCAGCTTACTCTGCAATTTAAGAAATGTTGATCATGAAACATTTCATCTCCCACACACACACACACGTACACACACACACTCAGAGAGAGAGAGTTAAGGAAATGTGGAATGGAAATGTCAATACTTTCCATTTGATACCCAAATTTTGTATGGCAAAGAGAACCTACCAAAGCAAGAATATGGAGAAAAATGAACTACCTTTCACCATAAAAATCACTCCCTACATCTCTACATCTCTACCCCAACCTCTACATCTCTGTCTTCCTTCTGTCTTTTTTCCCAAGAGTTACATCTCTGTCTTCTGTCTTTTTTCCCAATGGATCAGCAAGTTGTTTTTTCTCAACCACCACCACGATCCATTATTAAAAAACCCTCAAAATTTTCCCGGATTCTTCGATCAATTTTTGGCAGCTGCGGCGGGAAGTCGGTGGAGAAGACATTAGTTGAGGATGAAAAAGATGGGAATACAGATTATGTTTCTTATTTTTCTTCCTCCGGCTTGGACTCGGATTCAGCTTATTCTTCAGAGGAAAAGGGCAGTAAAAATGGAGAATTGCAAAATGAGTTTCAGATGGTGACAGATGACAATAAGCAAGAACTTCAAGTGGCTGACTTGAAAAGGGAGTTGACATAAACTACTGAAGAGAAGGAAGCAGAGAAGATGATCAGTGATTTAAAGATGGAAGTTGAAACGTTGAATGGTGAGAATTCAAAGCTTTTACAAGAACTTGTCACCGAATGTAGCCAGCTGAGGGAGAAATTGGGTGAGAGAGAAAGGGAACTTGCGAGTCACACCGAGATGCATGAGACCCATAAGAGTGAAACATCAGCTCGAATGAGGGGTTTAGAACTTGAGCTGGATTCTCTGCGTACCCAGAAAGGAGATGAAGTGAAGTTGCTGATGGAGAATCTCAGCGCGATTGAGGAAGACTACGGCTACTTTGAGAGCCGTGTATATGAAATTATGAACGCGTTTCAAGGTGCAAAGAACAGGGTCAGGGAATTGGAAGAGCAGGTGGACTCTCTACGGAACCAGAACACTAATTTGGAAGAGCAGCTAAGAGGCAAAACGCACGAAACTGAGACTGATCAGATGCCAGGGGTCCAAGAAAAAGAAGAAAGGAAGAGCTACGAAGATGAAGATGATGATTTTGAGTTCCCCACCCCTGCCGATGAGATCATTCCTGTCTACCCCATTTTTGGCAGAGATGAGCTCGACGGAGTTCCGGAAGGAACCTACTGCGTCTCCGGAAGAGTGAAGCAGCCGGTGGCCGGAGGAGGAGTGACGGTGGCGCAGGAGAGAGATCGGAGGAGGCGGTTGTTGATGCCGTACAGGCAAGAAGGGTTCTTTGCTAACGTGAAGATGTTGACCAAAAATGTCAAGCAAATTGGAAATGCTCTCAAAGCTATCAATAGCAAAGTGTTCTAAATTTTTATTTTTATTTTATTTTATTTTTTGTATTTACGTATATTATTATGATTTTTAGTTGATTATGATATTATGGTGGAAGCTTTATCAGTTTAGTTTTTAATTTAAAAAATAATAATTTTACCTTTAGATTCATCTAGATAAGGTACGTTAGAAAAATAAAAAATTGACATAATTTTAAATAAAAAAATCACTACAAATAAAAAAGTTTGAAATAAAATATAATTTATTTAAAATTTTCCGAACAATTAAAACTTAATGAACTTAAAAAATATATTAAAAATTTAGTTTGTTTATTATTCAAGTCAGTTTCAAATGAGTTTTAATATTAAAAAAAATGACAAATTAAGTTAAAATAGTTTGATTTTTTTTTTAAAAGTTCTATAATACATGTAAATTATATCCTCCAATCATGATTGAAGTTTTTACGCACTGATTTAAGTAAATATTTCAATAAAAATTCTAATGGTAAACTTTTATTCTGTTTGGAAATTGATTGTTGCGCTATTACGTAATTTAGTGGGTTTTTTCAATTATTACACCTAAAAAGTATTAAAAAAAATATGAACATAATTTTAAAAAATCACTAAATACAATTTTTTTAATATTTCTTTATAAATATTTTATTTTTTAAGTCCATATAAGTTAAGAAATATTTTTTTTTAAATATTTAAAAATTTCACTAAAAACAAAAAAAAATTAAAAATCATTTTTAAAATCTCAAAATCAAACCGTCTTTAATTTTTATTCAGATTTTTTTTAAAAAAAAATATATCTCATCATATTTTAACAGTGTTATTTACCAAAATGTTGGATGTTTGATTCAATATTTAAATTAAATCTTTTTTCATTTGAGTAAAAAATGAATAAAACTCAATTTGATATAAGTATGAAACAAAAAGTTTAAATAAATTTTGAATAATTTTTTTACCAAAATTTTAATTTGAGCCAATATATGGATGTGAATGCATTATGCATAATTTGATTACAAGAACATCTTAAGTTCAATCTCATTCAACTCATTTGGTTGATTGTGACACGGTTACAACCAATATTTTTCTCAAGCTCTAAGTTCGGAATAAAATTAGATTAAAACTCTAAATAACATTCCCAATGACTGGTCTCAAGACATTAAATAATTTTGAAAAATTCTAAGTGCACATAAATTGGATTATGTGCTAGACTTGAATAGTTTTTCTAATATGGTACATGAGTCACGCAAATTGTTCATGGTCCTTTGCATTGTAAAACAAGGTAGACAGTTCTCAAAAAATATATAAATAAAAGAAAAAAAAGGTAGAAGTTAAGGAAGCTCATAACTCAGAGAGAGAGAGAATAAAATCCAATCTGTAAATGACAAATGCCCTTGTGCTTAATTTGGAAACAAGTAGAGAGTAAATAATCACACATTCTGGTAGTATAATTATGTAGCAAAATGATGACAAGCTAACTCATTTTTGTGTGTAAAGGCAGGTATAGACAAACCACAAACCAATCCAGAAAGCAAGAACTGTCGCTGTGATTCCAGGTAGCCAAACTGAGAACATTTTTCAATCCCAATTGCAACACGCCCCGGTTAGGCCAACAAATCATGTCCTCAAGCTGGAAAAACACATGTCAATGTAACGTTGAAAAAACTTATCTGCGACGTCTGTTTAAGACCACCTCCGGATTGTCTTTCCTCATCATGGCAACAAACTCATCGTAGTTAATTCTTCCATCCTGCAAAAGAATTAAAGGATACATTTTCGAAGTGCCAATTCATCATGAGTTTTGGAATCAAAAGACAGTGCATTTATAATCTAAAAAGAACAGACACTTCAGCGGAGGAAGCGTATGGTGATCACGATACTTCAGAGATACTTCTTAAATCCTCTGAACACGTCATAAGTGATAACTTTTTCTTATTAATAATGTTCTGCATTCTTCATAACACAATTTATGCGTTCTTCTAAATATATTTTGAAATATTTATAAGATGCATATAACATGTGTATTACAATTTCTATAATTGTTTTGCATTCTTTAGAATGTAATTGTAACATACAAGATATCTTGATGTTTTAAGTTACAAAATATATAAACATTCATATGTATGATATATAATAAATTTGTAAAAAATACGAAATTTTAACATGCCACAAGTGTGTCGTGTCTTGCATTTTTGAAAAATAACATGTTCGCTAGTCCGAGTGTAGTTGTTGGATGACAAAGAAACATGGACATGAAGTACTATATTTTTTCGATATGAAATTTCTATGTATGAGGAGAATAAAAAAGGCTAGATAAGCATTGCATTAGTAAAGGAGAGAAACCATACGTTGTCTATGTCAACTTCTGCAATAATCTCCTTTATTGTTTTCTTATCGCCCGTATTATACTTCTTCAGGGCGTGCTCCAATTCTTCCATTGTGATGTACCTAAATTAAGAGGCAAGAATGACAAAGCATAAATTATTTAAGAATCAGTCCTACAACTATGTTTAGGCGAAAATGGGAACAAAAATTGCTATAATGATGTGTAACATAATAAGATAACAATAGATTTGAGAGAGAAGCTTACCCGCTCTTGTCCTCGTCAAAATATTCGAAGGCAGTGTATAAGTGGTGCTCTCTTTCCACTCTATTCATATGCATTGTAGCAGTTATAAATTCAATGTAATCAATTGTTCCATTTCCATCCACATCAGCCTGGAAGAACCATGATATTTTAGTTTTAACATCTGCAGCTATATACTATGGATCACATTTGTCTTGAAAAAAATGGACAACAAGTATGATTTCGATAATAGACCGTCTATTTTATTTAAAACAAATATGATCCAATCATACGGCTACTAATATCTGATCCTAATTTCTTACATGGATGATCTACTAGGCAAGCACTAAAAGATGAACGGTCTAAATTAAGTTCAAGAAATCCTACCTTATCTGACTCCACTATCAATGCAAATCAGCAATTTTATTTTAATTTATTTTCAACACAATAACACAATAGGATGACTACAACGAAATTTTCATCTCCCATTACCTCCAAAAAATGTTAGCTACTCAGCTTACTTTGCAATTTAAGAAATGTTGATCATGAATTTTATCTCCCCCCCCCACACACACACAGAGAAAGAGAGTTATGGAAATGTCAATACTTTCCATTTGATACCCCAATTTTATATGGGAAAAAAAAACCTACCTTTCAAGAATATGCAAAAAAATGAACTACCTTTTACGATAAAAGCCACTCCCTCTTACAATCTCTACATCTCTGTCTTCCTTCTATCTTTTTTCCCAAGAATTACATCTCTGTCTTTTGTCTTTTTTCCCAAGAATTACAATGGATCAATAAGCTGTTTTTTCTAAACCACCACCACAATCCATTATTAAAAAACCCTCAAAATTTTCTCAGTTTCTTCGATCCATTTTTGGCAGCTGCGGCGAGAAGTCGGTAGAGAAGACATTAGTTGAGGATGAAAAAGATGGGAATACAGATTATGTTTCTTATTTTTCTTCCTCCGGCTTGGACTCGAATTCAGCTTATTCTTCAGAGGAAAAGGGCAGTAAAAATGGAGAATTGCAAAATGAGTTTCAGATGGTGACAGATGACATTAAGCAAGAACTTCAAGTGGCTGACTTGAAAAGGGAGTTGACAGAAACTACTGAAGAGAAGGAAGCAGAGAAGATGATCAGTGATTTAAAGATGGAAGCTGAAACATTGAATGGTGAGAATTCAAAGCTTTTACAAGAACTTGTCACTGAATGTAGCCAGCTGAGGGAGAAATTTGGTAAGAGAGAAAGGGGACTTGCGAGTCACACCGAGATGCATGAGACCCATAAGAGTGAACCATCTGCTCGAATGAGGGATTTAGAACTTGAGCTGGATTCTCTGCGTACCTAGAAAGGAGAGATTGAAAAACAGAAAGCTGATGAGCATTCCAGTCTTCTGAAGAAACTTGAGGAGAAGGAGAAAGAAGATGAGGATGAAAAAGATGGGAATACAGATAATTCTTTTTCTTTTTCTTCCTCCAGCTTGGACTCGACATCGGTGTTGCAGATTGAGAAAAAACGACTCGCATTCGCATTCTTGAAACTGTTTCAAGAATGTGAGGCAAACCTTGAAGTTGTTGAAATTCTGAACGCGTTTCAAGGTTCAAAGAACAGGGTCAGAGAATTGGAAGAAACAATCAAAGAGGAGTCAGAAAAAAAAAATTGCTGATCAATGGAAGATGCTCCAAGAGAAAGAGGGTCTTATGGTACAGGTGAAGGACCTGGAACGGGAGGTGGACTCTCTACGAAACCAAAATAGTGATTTGGAAAATCGAATTTTTGAATTGGAGTACCCTAATTTTCAAATCCTGATCGACGGAGTTCCGGCATCTTATGCATCTGCAGTAGCGGAGTCGCCGAAGAGATGTAAGAAGAACAACAAGAAGGCCTCCAAGAGAGCAACAGAAGTAAAAGTCCCCGGAAGAGTGAAGCCGATGGTGGCCGGAGGAGGAGTGACGGTGGCGCAGGAGGGAGATCGGAGGCGGTTGTTGAAAATTTGAATTAAATATTACCCACTGATTATTTAAGTAAATCGGAAATGGTAAGCTGTTTTCTGGTAGAAGAACGCCAATCAATAACAACTTGAGTTTTTTTTTATTATTTATTATTTATTTTTTTATTTTTTATTTATGTCATGTCTATTATTATGGTTTTCTTAGTTGATTGTGATATTATGGTGGAACTTTCACCAGTTTGGATTTTGTTTTTAAAAATAATAATTTTACCTTTAGATTCATCTAGATAAGGTTGACTAGAAAAATAAAAAATTGACATAATTTTAAATAAAAAAAATCACTAAAAATAAAAAAAAATTAAAATAAAATATAATTTATTTAAAATTTCCCCGACAATTAAAGCTTAACGAGCTTAAAAAATATATTAAAAGTTTAGTTTGTTTATCATTCAAGTCAATTTCAAATGAGATTTTTAATCAAAAAAAAAATCTCAAATTAAGTTAAAATAGTTTGATTTTTTTAAAAAAAAGTTCTATAAGACATACAAATTATATCCTTCAATCATGATTGAAGCTTTTACGCACTAATTTAAGTAAATATTTCAATAAAATTCTAATGGTAAACTTTTATTCTGTTTGGAAATTGATTGTTGTGCTATTACGTAATTTAGTGGGCTTTTTGAACTATTTTAAGTTTTTTTTTTTTACTTTTAAAATTTATTTAATTTAAATATACCTAAAAAGTATAAAAAAAAAAATATGAACATAATTTTAAAAAATCACTAAATACATTTTTTTAAAATATTTCTTTACAAGTATTGTATTTTTTAAGTCAAATAGTTACATAGCTAAAAAATCAACTAAAATAATAAAGTTTCCAAACAGGCCATCTAGAATATTGAAGGTAGAACCAACACTAATAGGGTGTTTTGGGCGAGGGGAGATTCTACTCACTTTGTTTGGTTTTAATTTTCAAATTTTATTTTTTAGAAAATTTTAATTTTTTGTTTTTCGTATTTTTTGTTTTTACAGAATTTTTTTTAATTTTTTTTAAAATTCGTATAATATTTGTGAAAAATCTTTAAAAATTTCACTAAATACCAAAAATATATATATAAAAAAAAAGATACGAAAATTCAGAACATTTTTCATATTTTTGTATATTTATTAATTTTTAAAAATATTTTTTCACAAATATTTTACTATTTATATACATCTAAGTAAGGTACATCCAAAAAAGTAAAAAAAAAAACTTAAAATTTTAAAAATATTCACTAAAAACAAAAAAAAATACGAAAAATAAAAAACTCAATTTCTAGAAAACTGAAACTAAACACATTTGAGAGGGAAAAATATGGTCCGGATTGGGCCGAGGTAATACCAGGCAAATTGTGGGCCGAACACATTTGGGTCGTGGTATCCCAGGTCCACCCAAAAGTGATTTTTGCTCGGCAATGGCAAGGGCATGTGGAACCGAGCTACTTCACCTTGTCGGCGCGGAGACCGATCAAGTGAGGGTTCCACGGTTTATGCGTTGCGCGGTTGGAGAGCACACATCCATAGCTCGGCGATAAGGCTCATGCCTGAAACTCGGCAGGAAGGACTTTGGTTGATCGGTATGACTAATCTCAAGCTTGGCTTCGCCGAAATGCAGTAGAGCATGGCAGGAAATGAGCTCGGTTATGGGCGGCACCTGGGCATGAATCGCAGCGTGGCCGTTAACAGCCGAGATGTTGAAGCCCGGCTGCTGAGCTCCCAGAAAAGTGGGCTGGTAGTCGGGTAGGCGATGTTCAGCAAGATTTGTGCTTACAGACAGAGTAGCAGAACCACATGTCGAGAGATCACTAGGAGTAGATTTGGGGCGCAGAAGGTATATAAGCATGTCTGCGCCCCCCCATGCTGGACACACGGACATTTGGTAAGAGAAAACTTACACTCAACTCTCTCCTCACTCTCTCCATCCTCAGGTGTGTGCTAACTTGATCGTCGAAGGGGTTTTCCGGCCACACACCGCCGGGTAGCTCACTGCTGTTGTGCATGCAGGTGATCGGATAGAAACGGAGCTTGGAAGTAAGGAGTGCGGGCTTGCTTGAATATTTGCTCCCCGCACAAGTGGCGCCGTCTGTGGGAATTTGACAGACAAAACCTTGTCTTCCAGGCTCATCCGATCACCGTCCATGGCAAACATCGAGGAGATTCCGCTGTCCGCCGTCAACGGAGTTACCCCGGAGTCGGGCAGACGGAGAGAAAGACATCCCACCATCATTCCTCCGATGGCGGACCTGGAGATTTCTCTAGGAGGACATTCAAGAGATGCGCACGATAAGCGCGGAAGAAGTTATGGTCATTCACGGAGTCCAGACGGTCATCGGCGGCGGAGAGAATCCCATGTCAGACGTCTGGAACACAAGTTAAGGGACCAGGACGCCGTCATCCGGTGAATGGCAGCGGAGATGGAGGAGCTGAAGCGGCATGTCAAAAGGAAGGGTGTCGCTGGAGAGGGAAACCACAGTGAGCGCACCCAACCTCGTCGTTCAGGAAGTCAGAGTCATCGGTACACTCCTTCCATTTTCATCACCTGAAGTTACAAGGTTGCAGATTCCGACGTGCACGAAGAGAAGTCTAGCGCGCAAGACAGCACCTATCGACCCTCACGTCTGGCGACGACGTCGAGGTATTCTTATTCCACTCATTCCGAGGATTTGTGGGCAGTTTTGAAGGAACGGGCTCACCGGCGGGAGGCTCAAAGGGTGCCGGCATTCTAGCGGCTATCCTATGGGGTTCACGCCAGCGAGGAGGTCGGAATGCCTCTACCCCGCCCAGCCGCGCCTCTCCTTGTAGATACAGACTTGGCGAGGCTGAGTGCCACTCCATTCTTCATGGATATAAAGGCCGCACCGCTTCCGGCAGGCTTCCACCAGCCAAAGTTCACGCTCTATGATGGAAAAACCGACCTGTATATGCATGTAAGTCATTTCCGACAGGTCATGGTCGAATATAGGCGGAATGACGCTCTTATGTGCTTGATCTTCCCGTCGAGTTTGGGCGAGCTGGGTTTGAAATGGTTCGAGAGGTTGCCGGAGGGGAGCATTGAAAGGTGGCAGCAGTTGGCCGAAGCCTTTGTGACGCGCTTCAAAACCAACACCAAAACACCAAAGGAAGTTAATCACCTCCTTAGTGTCAAGATGGAACCAAGCGACACATTGAAGGCATACAACTCCAGTTATTGGGAGACCTTCAACGAGATCTTGGATTGCCCGGTCAACCTTGCAATCACACAATACAAGCGTGGTCTCCCGGTCGGACATAGACTGTGGGACTCGCTTACCATGCACCAGCCGACATCCATGGGCCAGCTAATACAACGCATCAATGAGCACATCCGAGTGAAGGATGATGCGTCAGCATCTATCGTGAAGGCAACTCCAGTAGCAACAAACAAGCAGTCAGCTGGCAAAGTGCACACAGTCGGGCAGGAGTCCGGCCGATCCAACGACCGCGTCGAGGAATCGAACTGTGGCACTAATCACAAAAATGGGAGTAGGGGATGTCAGAACGACCGGGATGACTACCCCCGGGATAACGTAGCTGATGCAAACAGAAGGTTGAAAGCAAGGACAGGCATCACCACGGTCTTTAAGATTCCAATCTATCGCATACTTAGTGAAATCCGTGACGAGGAGTATGTCCGGTTTCCTGCTAAGTTAGGCGACGGACAGAAGGGCTTCAATCCGCGATACCGTTGTACGTTTCACCGGGAGCGAGGTCATCGGATAGAGGATTGTTTGCCTTTGAGGCAACACTTGGAAGAGCTAGTCGCAGCCGGACACTTGGACCTTTACATTGATGGCGGCGTGAAGGCCAATCAAGCTACGGTTGACCCGCGAGGACCGGATGACCGAGATGCGCCTCCCCAAGGGGTTATTAATGTCATCCACGGCATAGTGGAACCGGCGCGTATATGCAAGCTCCGAGGAATGATCAAGAAGGCAGAACACATGAGGGAAGTTTTGTCGGTTCAGCCTGCGATCAAAAGGGGGAAGACCGAAGAGAAAAAAGTGATCAGTTTCTCCTCAAGAGACCTAGAGCGCATTCAGACGCCGCATAATGATGCCCTAGTAGAAACACTCTGCGTCAAAGAATTTGATGTCAAACGGATCTTGATCAATCAGGGAAGCTCGGTTGAGATCATATACTACGACGCTTTCAAACAGCTCAAGCTCCGGGATACAGATTTGGCCCCGGCGACTTCGCCACTCGTTGGTTTCAACTCACAACCGGAGTGGCCTTTGGGAAAGATTATCTTGCCGGTCAAAGCGGGATTCGTGGTCAAACAGGTGGAGTTCTGGGTGTTGCAGGTGCCATCCACTTATAATTTGATCCTTGGAAGGGGATGGCTTCACGCTATGCAAGCTGTAGTGTCAACCTACCACCAAGTGGTGAGATTCCCCTCAGTTAAGGGGGCAATCGAGGAGGTTTGGAGCGATCAAGTCATGTCGAAGCAATGCTTCATGGCGGTCAATGAGAGCCGAGCTGCCAAAGGCTTTGTTCAAATGATTGAGGGACCGGAAGACCGGGGAGTCCTTGACGTCGTAGGCACAAAGGCCGAGGACAAAGCTGTCGAGGAGTTGGTGGAAGTGCGCATTAATACAGACTATCCGGACAAGTTCTTCTTGCTCGGCTCAAGCCTTACAGCCCAAGAAAGGTCCGACATGGTTGAGTTTTTGAAAGGTCCGACATGGTTGAGTTTTTGATGACCAACATCGAAGTCTTTGCATGGTCACCTTACGACATCCCCGGTCTCGATCCGAGTTTTATATTCCATCATCTCAATGTCTTCTCCAGAGCCAAGCCGGTCATTCAGCGAATAAGAAGATCGGTGTTGCATCACGCCGAGGTAGTTGCGGAGGAAGTGAAGAACTTGCTCGAGGCGGGAGCAATTCAGGAAGTGCATTACACTCGGTGGATTTCAAACACGGTCGTGGTGACCAAGAAGAATGGGAAGTGGCGAGTTTGCGTTGATTACAAGACCGTCAACCGAGCTTGTCTGAAAGACAGCTTCCCTCTGCCTAGAATAGACCAGCTTGTGGACTTAACGGCTGGACATAACAGGCTCAGTTTCTTGGATGCCTACCACGGCTACCATCAGATTGCCATGCATGGGCCCGACCGAGAGATCACCTCGTTTACTACACTAAGGGGACTATTCTGCTACCGAGTCATGCCTTTTGGTTTGAAGAACGCCGGGGCAACTTTTCAAAGGATGGTGACCAAGATATTCGCTCCTCTGCTCGGCCGGACAATGGAGGCTTATATTGAAAATATGGTGGTGAAGAGCCGGCATCAAGCAGACCATTTGTCCGATTTGGCCGAAACGTTCGCCATTCTCAAAAAGCACAAGCTATGCCTGAATGCGTCTAAGTGTGCCTTCGGCGTGGGATTCGGGAAATTTTTGGGTTTCCTAGTCACGAACCGAGGTATCGAAGCGGACCCTACACAAATACGAACCGTGCAAGAGCTAAAATAGTTTAGCTCGGCTAAAGATGTGCAGCATCTAGCCGGAATGGCCGCCACGCTTAACCGATTTATAAGCCGGTCATCAGATCGCTGCCGCCCTTTTTTTCAAGCATTGAAATCAAAGTTCTCATGGGATGAAGAGTGTAACCGAGCTTTGGCCGAGCTCAAGGAGTATTTGTTTTCAGCGCCGTTGTTGGTCACACCAAAGCCCGGAGAAGAACTTTACCTTTATCTGGCTGTATCACAGCATGCAGTCAGTGCAGTGCTTGTCCGGTCGGAAGGGATCAAACATCTACCCATCTTCTACGTCAGCAAAACCTTGCTACTGGCAGAGTCGAGGTACTTGTCACTGGAAAAACTTTCATTAGCGTTGATGATGGCTTCAAGGAAGTTGGCACACTATTTCCATGCCCATACCATCATCGTCATGACCGAGTTCCCTCTCAAAGCTTTGTTCGAACGGGCAGATTTCTCCGGTCGGATTCTTAAGTGGGCAGTCGAATTGGGATAGTTTGATGTGAAGTTCCAGCCGTGCACAGCCATAAAAGCCCAGACTCTAGCCAACTTCGTTGCTGAATTCTCACCTGGAACTCATCTGGTATGCCCGGTCGATATTGCCGTGGCAGATGAAGAGGTGAATGCAAGCTCGACCGAAATACCACAGCTTGGCGGCATTGACGACGCGGAACTTGCGCGCCCCGCCGAAACCCCTTCAGTTAATACAATACTACAGCCCGGTGATGCGATGACAGAGTTGGCTATCACTGACCAACCCGCTTTGTCCGACACCACATCACCGAGGATGGAAGAAATGGAACCGCTCAGCACAGAGCCTGCGGCCGGCATAATACCGCAACCTGGTGATTCGCCTACGGACTTAGGCATTATGAATCAACTTGCTGAGTCCGGCGCCGAATCACCAAGGGGGGCTGAAGTGGAACCGCTCAGCACGGGACCGGAATCCGAACAGCCGAGCAACCGTGATCCCATCAACCTTCAAGCTTCTCAGGACCCCTCAGAGTGTTGGAAGCTCTTTGTCGGTGAAATGTGGAAACTTTTTGTCGATGGCGCCTCGAACCGTCACGGTGCCGGGCTGGGTATAGTTCTGATTTCGCCAGACGAACTGACCATAGAACATTCTATCACTCTTGGCTTCTCAGCATCCAACAACGAAGCCGAGTACGAGGCGCTATTGGCCGGTCTCAAGAGCGCACTTCAGATGCAAGCATCCGAACTAATGGTTTACAGTAATTCCCAGCTTGTGGTTAACCAAGTTTCTAGGGTTTACGAGGCAAAGGATGACAGAATGATAAAGTACCAAGCTCTGGTCAGAGACCACATCAAGCGATTTCAGGCGATCAGGGTCCAACAGATTGGCCAAGAAGAAAACGACCGAGCAGATGAGTTGGTCGGCCTTGCTTCTATGGTCGACAGCACATCTCCCAACCCTCTTTTGATTGAATTCCTTCCGAGGCCCAGCATTGAAGAAACCGAGCAGACAGAAGTACTCTGCATCGAGCTAGGTCCTTCTTAGATGGACCCCATAATCCTCTTTCTTAGAGAACGGACCCTTCCAGCTGACAAGAAGGAAGCGCATAAAGTGCGGGTGAAGTCCGAGCGGTTTTGGCTCTCTCCATCAGGGGCTTTATACAAAAAGTTTTTCACCGGTCCCTACCTAAAGTGTGTGCACTCGAGCAACGTGGAAGCTTTCTTTTACGAAATTCACGAAGGCATCTGTGGTAGTCATATAAGGGGCAGGTCTTTGGCCTACCGAGCTATTTCGCAAGGCTATTGATGGCCGTGCATGCAAGCCGACTCCCAGAAATATGTTCGCAAGTGTGAGAAATGCCAGAAGTTTGCCCACCCGATCCACCAGCCGACCAGGGAACTTCTTCCCCTCACCAGCCCTTGGCCCTTCGCGATGTGGGGGCTAGATATAGTGGGGCCGCTACCAACTGCACCAGGCAACTGGAAGTTTTTCATCGCGGCCACAGACTACTACACCAAATAGGTTGAAGCAGAGCCTCTGGAAACAATCAAGGAGAAAGACGTGAAGCGATTTGTCTCGCAGAATGTGGTCACGCAGTTTGGCGTTCCCAAAATTCTGATCTCTTATATTGATACCCAATTTGACAGCCGCCTGTTTAGGGGATTCTGCGAAGATTTGAAGATCGAATTCTACAACTCTACTCTGGCTTACCCGCAGTCCAACGGTCAAGCCGAGGCTTCGAACAAAACCATTCTTAATGGATTGAAGAAGAGGCTTGAGAAAGCCAAATGAAAGTGGACTGAAGAACTCCCCAGTGTCCTTTGGGCATACCGAACAACCCCGCGGCGATCTACCGGGGAAACTCCTTTTGCCTTGGCATATGGCATGGAGGCTCTCATCCCTTTGGAAGTTAGTATGCCTACCCTCAGAAGTGAAAGTTTTGAGCCTGAGCTGAACGCCGAAGCCATGGCCTTGGAATTGGACCTAGTGGAAGAACGCTGGGAAAAGGCTCTTATCCATGTGGCCGCCTACCAACAAGAGCTTTCAAGGAAATACAACAAATCCGTGCACCCCAGACCGATCAAAGTGGGTGATTGGGTCTTGCGGAAGGTCATGGGCAATACCCTGGTGCCAGGCGAAGGCAAACTAGGGGCAAATTGGGAAGGACCCTACAAGGTAACCGGTTTGGCGGGCAAGGGGGCATATCACTTGAAAGACTTGGATCGTAGGGGAATATCCCGGCCATGGAATGCAGCCAACCTTAAGTTGTATTATTTCTAGCTTTTGCTCTCTTTTTTGTGCAAAGAAATTTTTTGCCTTACACTTCCATGTAATATTCATTTTTGTCAATATATAGAAGTGACTCATCTTTACCTTGGCATTTTTTGTTGCTTTGAGTTTTGCGTATTCTCAATCGAGATGACTTACTCCGGTTGCAAGAGTTGATGTTTTGTTCAACTTAGGTATTCTTAACCGAGATGATTACTCAGGTTGAAAGAGTTGATGATTTGTTCAACTACGGTAATCTTGACCGAGATGTTTACTCCGGTTGAAAGAGTCGATGTTTTGTTCAAACTAGTTCGCCTCAACCGACATGATTATTCCGGTTGAAAAGTTGATGTTTTGCTCAACTTCGGTATTCTCAACCGAGCTTTTTATTCCGGTTGAAAGACTGTTGCTCAACTCTGGGTGTACTACCGAGATGATTTATTCCGGTTATATGAGTTAATTAATGAAATTTGTCTTGCCGAGATATTTTGTCCGGTTGAAGTTACTCAACCCTAGGACCTTGCAAACACTTGGTGAAACTAGATCTTTCTCATTAATGAAAAAGGAAGTACAAAAGGAGGAGCAGACAACCCAGTTACATGTGCAAAGCAAAAAACAAAGAAAAAAGAATAGCTAAGCTAAGGGGAAAAGGTTGGTGAATTCATCCCCGGTTGCCTCCAAGTTGACCGTTGGAGGTTGGTCTTGGGCACTTCGGTCGGGCTGCTCCTGCTCTTCGCGGTCCTCTCCCTCAGTATCTGTCTCGACCCCTTCTTCAAGTCCTTCCTTGGCCTCAGCCTGCAACGCGCTGAAGACGTCGTTGGCATATGGCACGAGATAGACCGCTAGAAAGATAGCCGGTGGAGCAGCAAACACGTCGGTATCAGGACCTTGACCGAGATGTTCGCAGGCAGACTTCCAGCCCGCTTTGAAATAAATGTCTTGAGTTACGAAGACCTGTTTCTTATAGTTGTCCTCAGCTTCTTTGAAGCCGGCGTTATTGGCATCCTCACACTCCTTCTCCCTTGACTTCTTAAGTGCATCCAGCTCGGCCTGGAGCTCATCCCTCTTCTTCTCGGCTTCATCAAGCTAGTCGAGCAACCTGTTGTTGTCAGCATTGGCAATTTGCAGAGAGGATTTTGCTTGGCCCAGCTCGGTTTGAAGACTCTGGACTTGGCCGGCAGTGTCATTCGCCTTCTGCCGCAGTCGATGGATTCATTCTATGACCAAGTGTTACTTCTGGATGGCCTGCAAGAAGAAAGTTCGATCAGAGAAGAAACCGTGCAAACACTTGTAAAATTTCAGTAGAAGATTGAGATTCTTACCTTGGTCATGGACTTCACGGCGGATTTCACCAATCGGGTGTCAGGGACGTGGTCGCTACCAACCACGTCGCTCGGCAGAAGAAGGGCTTTTGAAAGGTCAAAGGCGAGCAAGGGCACTTTGTCGCCCTTGACGGAAGCGTTAGCCGGGATGTCTTTACCCCGATGCTTTAGCTGCGGTCACCACGGTGGTGTTGGGTCGACAGTATCGGTGGGTTGCTCGGTGGTTAGCTCGGCAACCAGCTCGGCAATTGGATCTGCGCGAGGTCTTTTGCCAGCCTGGCAAGTCTCTTGTCTGACCTGCTCGGCGGCTGGAGACGCCAAGGCAACCACGGGGCCGCTAGATTGACTGGCTGCTTGAGAGTGGGTGGTGATGCTCGGTATCTCGGCTGAGGTTGTTGTGAGGAGGTTCTTGATGCGGCTTCGTTTTGCCATCTCTTGTTCTTCGGTCAGCCGGATTAGCGGCACGTCCGGTAGAGTTGGGTCCGGAGGAGGAAGTCTGTAACTTTGCTCCGGCGTGGAGCTAAGTATCTGTAGATTGGAGTGTAGTCGAGCAACTCGTTACAATCCCGATGGCTGTAACGGAGCACGGTTCGGATGGCTTCGACGTTGGGATATTGGTAGTTGGATTGCAAGGCTTGGATTGCTGCAAAAGAAACAGGAAAAATGGTTAAGTACATAATGTTGAAGGCAGGAACTTAACCGAGCAAATTAGCGCGGCTTATATGTGGAACCAAAGTTCTTGCTGATGAACCAGCCCGGTACGTCGGCTGTTTCATAATTGCCAGACACCTAGAAGAAGTCGTCATCATGTAAGTCCTTGTCCGGGGTGCCGGTCACTATTTTCTCTTTGCCCGGTCTTATTTTTAAATAATAGGCCAGGCCGTCGCCGGTGTGCCCAAGGGTGTATTGTCGTAGTATCTCGGCTAAACCTAAGTTTGTTCCTAGCCGGTTGTTTAGCTCGTGCACGCCATTGATATTAGGTAAATGTTGGTCGAAACTTGGGTGGGTGCTAGCTCTGTGCGGCGCAGAAATTCGGTCATCAAAGGGTTGACCGGGAAGCGGAGGCCTCCTTCAATTATTGACAGCACGGTGAAGGGGCATTGGTCAAGCCTGCCCCAAGAGGTTGTTTCCATCTCGGCGAGCTCTAAATGGACATCTGTCGGGATACCGTATTTTTCCCTGAAGGCGGCCAAGGCAGCAGGTGTGTCCACAAGGAAGCGAAATTTCCCCATGTGCGACTAACTAATTTAGTTCGGCTGAGGTGGTTTGGCACAGGCTGGGAATTAATGGCTGCTCGGTCCTTGAGAGCCTCAGAATTGGTCTTTGGTCCCCTCGGACTCTGCAGGAAAACGGAGGGTAATTGTAAGTGGGAGCGCGGTCGCGCAAAACGAGCTAGAGTTGAGCTCGGTCGTGGATTATGCCAAACCACTTCGGTCGTAAAGGTTAGCCAAAGAGCTCGGTCGCCCAAGCGAACCAGAGATTAGCCCGGTCGAGCGGCCAAGTCCTTTTTGCTACCCCGGTTTCTCCTAAGGTTGGGACAAACTAAAGATTTGCTCGGTCTGAGTGATTTTTTGGATCAGATGAAGATCTGGAGCCCGGTCCGCCCCAGATCTTCATTGTTCATCAGGGAAATTGAAGAACAGTGAAGAAACTAAGGGGCATTAAAGGTTTTGGATGGGGAAGGCCCTAAAACCTACGGATTTGGTGCTATAAAGAAGAAAAATACGAAATGAAAACAGTAATAACAAGGGCTGGGGGACTTACCAGTGAAAGGCAGAGGCTCCTTTTTCGAATGAGAGTTCAGGGATGGCGAGAGAGAAAGGGCAAGAGCTCAGAGACGCTTGAAACGGAGGAATGTCAGTGAGAATGAATCAAAGAGGGAGGGGGCATGTTTATTGAGGAAGAAAAACCGCCCAAATTTGAATTTCAGGGGACGGCTGGGTTGGCTGCTCGAGGACCAATGGGAGATTAACACGTGACCCCATTAATGGCAGCGTTAGAGTTAAAGATGCAGGAAGGTCAAACGAGGCGTCGACCGAGCAAGACAAGGAACCGAGCGCGGGAATTAGCCCAGTTTGCCTCTTGCTAATTATAGACAAAGGAAGAGTTTATCCCGGTCTGGACAAGTAATCCCGGTCACGCTGGCGCGGACGGAATTAAGGGGCAATTGAGAGGGAAAAATATGGTCCGGATTGGGCCGAGGTAATACTAGGCAAATTGTGGGCCGAACACATTTGGGCCGTGGTATCCCAGGTCCACCCATAAGTGATTTTTACTCGGCAATAGCAAGGGCATGTGGAACCGAGCTACTTTACCTTGTCAGCGCGAAGGCCGGTCAAGTAAAGGTTCCACGGTTTATGCGTTGCGCGGTTGGAGAGCACGCATCCATAGCTCGGCGATAAGGCTCATGCCTGAAGCTCGGCAGGAAGGACTTTGGTTGACCGGTATGACTAATCTCAAGCTTGGCTTCGCCGGAATGCAGTAGAGCACGGCAAGAAAGGAGCTCGGTTGTGGGCGGCACCTGGGCATAAATTGCAGCGTGGTCGTTGACAGCCGAGATGTTGAAGCCCGGCTACTGAGCTCCCAGAAGAGTGGGCTGGCAGTCGGGTAGGTGATGTTCAGCAAGATTTGTGCTGACAGATAGGGTAGCAGAACCACGTGTCGAGAGATCACTGGGAGTAGATTTGGGGCGCAGAAGGTATATAAGCAAGTCTGCGCCCCCCATGCTGGACACACGAACATTTGGTAAGAGAAATACTTACACTCAACTCTCTCCTCACTCTCTCCATCCTCAGGTGTGTGCTAACTTGATCGTCGGAGGGGTTTTCCGGCCACACACCGCTGAGTAGCTTACCGCTGTTGTGCACGCAGGTGATCGGATAGAAACGGAGCTTAGAAATAAGGAGTGCGGGCTTGCCTGAATATTTGCTCCCCGCACAACATTGATTTATATTCAAAAAACTGTTTAAGTGAATCCAATTTTTTAGTATGTCTTATTAAATTATTTAAGGTTATAATTTATTCCCAACATATCCCTTCTTTTTTTTTTTTCAAATTATCCTTTTGAGGTACACCCAAATAAAATAAATTAAAAATTTTAAATTACTTTTGAAAAACCTTTATTTTGTTCACGTATATACATGGAATACGATCACGAAACCCAATACCAGCGAAGGAGGATGGAAAAAGAAAATAACGAATATTTAGCATGCTTTTCGTCATTATTCTTCAAACTCTTATAAACGAACAAATTCACTTTGTTCGGCTGTATATTTCAGAACAAAATGAAATTGTTCGATTATAAAAATCCAAACAATAATAACGAAAAATAGGCTGAATATTCGCTTTTATTTAAAAAAATACAAACATAAAAAATTGTACGCTTAAATTTATGCGAATACTTACATCCTCTTTGATGGGTTGTTTTAAAAAATTGTTTTAATTATTACTCTCATACAAAATTCATTTTCTAAATTTATTTACAAATATTTTATTTTTCAAGTCCATATAAGTTAAGAAACGAATTTTTTAAAAATATTGAAAAATTTCACTAAAAACAAAAAAAAAATTAAAAATCATTTTTAAAATCTCAAAAACAAAGAGTTTTTAATTTTTGTTCAGATTTTTTTTTTTAAAAAAAATCTCATCATATTTTAATAGTATTATTTACCAGACTGTTGGATGTTTGAGTCAATATTTAAATTAAATTTTTTTCAAATAAAATAAAAATCACTAAAAAAAATTTGAAATAAAATATAATTTATTTAAAATTTCCCGAACAATTAAAATACAGATTATTTCTTGTGATTTAAAAAATTACAAATATCCCCTTATTAGAATTTTTTATTTAACAGAATTAACTAAAAAAATAAAATTCATAATTACTCTTCTATACAATAATAAAATTACTTAAATTATTAATTGAAATCTATTTTTAACATCATTAAAAACTGTTACTTAACTTGATGATTTATTAATAAAAGGGGCGATTTGTTATGAAATTAGAAACCTCTGAGGTGAAATATAATTTTCAAAACTATATTGGGCGATTCATATTTTAATCAAACCTCAAAGGGTGTATTTGTAATTTATCCTTATTTTTATGATATAATTTTATATTTTATTTTAATATGGAGAGTTTTGATTTTCTTAACTCTATAATTTAACAATGGTCTCCCCAAATATTTTTTATTAAAATTGGATTGGATTAAATAGAAATAGGTCGAATAGTTTTGCCAAGAGAAAGAGTTGAACTTTTAGAATAAATTATGAAAAATTACAAATGAATGTAGAATATTAAAAATACTTATAAATATATGGGGTGTGTAATTTTTTATGTGTAAAAAAATTACAGTAAAAATTACATTTTACCTTTTGGTAAATAATTTTTTCATTTCTCTACTGTCTTCTAACTTTTTTCAATAATTGTTGAGAGCAATAGTCACTGGTCAATAAATAAATTAAATGGACAATTTTTATCTTTGATTAATTTAATTATGTAATTATGTAATTTTCATTACCATAATACCATCACACTACCATAACTTTAAAATTTTCAATCTTGTTAACTATTATATTCAATATTTATTTCAACTTTTGATAACTTTTATTTATATATATATAGATATATATTTATATATCATTTTATCTCAATTTACACCATTATTTGATACATTATTTTATTTTTTATTTTTACTCAATTCTTACCACTTAATCCCTATAATACCAACACCTTCATCCATCAAATTCTAAAACTAAACCAAACCCCATTAACCACCACTTGCTTTTCGTCTCAATATTGACACCCTTTCCAACCCCCTTCTCTCTCTATCTTCTCTTTTCCAAGTGCCTTCCAACCCTAGCCCAATCCTTTCTCTCCCCAATGTCCTCACATACACCACTATTTTCTTTTGCAATTGCCCCTTCTCCAACCTCATCTCTATTGTGCCCCACCTGCCCCTTCAAATGTGACAACCTAGCCCTTCACCTTCACTAATCCCTTCTTTTTTTCTAGATGATGATGGAATTTATCATGATGGTTGGCGATTAACAATGGTGAGTGACTAAAGAGAGAGGTCACGATATGTGAGATCAACGGTGGTAAGAGAAATGTGTCTAGATACCCAATTATCCACACAAAAAAAAGAAAGCGAAAGGTGTACTTTTTATCCTAGTTGATAATTTGCTTGAAGGACAAAATGATAAAACAATAATAGCAATAATGCGAAGTGAGCGGATTGGTGGTGTACAAATATGTACTTCTCAACTTCTGTTCCCATAATATTTTCTCTATCCTATTCTATTCACACTTAGACTTAATTTGGGAACTTGGTTAGAAGTGAAATTTTGGCTTTTAATAATTTGGAAACTTTTTGGTCATATTATTTCTTCCTTTTTTTTTTCTGAAAATTTGTGTTAATGTATATAATAAGATAGTGGCGTGTATATAATATGATAGTGGTAGATAGTGGTAATATATAATATGTAAGTGGCATATAATGGGTTATGATGATGTTTGTAATATCTCCTATATAAGGAGTGTCATTTGGTCTTGTAAAATAAGAAGTTTTGAATATAACAGAAATATATTCCTTCTTCCTCATATTTTCGGAGTTCTTCTTCCTCATATTTTCTAAGTTCGTATAACCACTAAACACTGTCATGAACACTTTTCTTTGGATCAAAAAGGCTTCTTAATGATCATTGGACCCAGACTTTGCTATGTACTTCTAAAGATTAATGTACTTGTTTAGTCATGCACTAGATGTTGAATCAACTAGTTTGGCTACGAGAGACGATTGCCAAGCTATAAGAGTATGATCAAATCAAATAGTTGTTGCCATCCTACTTGACAGGATTAATCTGAACAGATGAGTTATCACCAAGAGTCCCAACACAATTCAACCCACTCTCATTGTTGCCCATGGAATTCTTACTACCTTCCAACATGTTTACAAATGGGAATGGCACTACTCAACAAAAAATGACAGGTTGATGGGTTTACGAACCCAACAGCAAAATACTTGAAATGAAGATGCTAATACTGCCATCATTCATACTCATTTTTTTCTTAGAACTTATATGCTATTTTATGAGAATTATATATGCATCCTTTAATTTATCAAAGATGTCCAAATTTGGCAGGATGAAAGCAGGGAAGCTGCATCCACATTATTTCCATCTATGAGTTCCCTGTTGAAAAGGAAGAAAGATCATGGTATATTACTCTCCTAGATACATATTTCCTTTTTGCTCTCTTTAATGACTTCTGTTTGCTATAAAGACAGAAGGAAACTACATAGTATAGGCTCTTTTGCTAGCAAATATAGCTTAACAGTAAAAGATCTTCTCAAGTAAGAAGCAAAGCAATAATACCTTGAACCAACCCAAGGATATGCAAATGAGATTGTTGGAAAATTCAGTAAGGGGAGGGCATTTGGAATGCTGAATTATTTTTTCTGAATCAAGGTGTACTGAATTCGCAAAATTTTATGGAGAAATTATTGAGACAACAGTTTGTTTTTTATTTATTTTGTCTCATCACGGGAGTTAAAAACACACTGGGTTGTTCCTGCCTTGAGTTGGTTCTACTTAACTATAGCATAGATATATGCTGAATTGCATTTCAAGTTTCCAACTAGCACCTTTATAGGCATTTACGTACTAACATGAGAAGACACTTTTATTTTTACTTTTTCAACGCATTTAAAATTTGATATTTGGACTTCATAAAATTTCAGCCTTTTTGAAACTTAGAATTTATATATATATATATATATTTTTGATAACTTGGGATTGTTCTCTGGTAAACACAATATAGACACATGACACAAATATGACATAACATGAATACAGATACTAGAATTTCTAACAGTAACTTAATTAGTGTCATTTATATGTTGGAAAAGAATTGGGAGCAAAATACCCCAATTTCCATTTTGAAAGTCCCAAGTATTTATATATAGATAGTAAACTAATAGGGTGTACGGTTTCAAAAAATAAAATGCTCAAGGACTAATGGGTATATTTAACAACTGTGAAATGTGTCAAAACAAAACAAAAAAAACAAAAACAAAAACAAAGGACAACTATAGAATCTACAAAAGAGAGAACATATACACAGATAGGAAACTATAGAATCTAGAAAAGATGAAGGCACATTTAAGAACTAGGGTGGTTATAACCGACCTCGTCTCAGCTAGCTGAAACTGTCTCGTTGCCAAACTTGAGTAGTGCTTATTAATTCTTCGTATTCCTATTCTATTTTTGTTTCTAATGTTATTTTGAGGCAGGGCTTTATTCTATTAGATTGCCTCTTATTTTATCTTTTGCTAAACCTTCCACAAAACCCTAGACATGTATGACAAAACCTTAAAAATTTAACACGTGCAGATTGCATGCTCAAGAAGTGTCCAGATTATTAAAAATTAAAAATAAAATAGTAGGATGTGTGAATGCATGGGTGAACATATGTTGTTGTCCAACAAGTCTCACGTGGGCAGCGGCGGAGCCAATATAGTACCGGGGGGTCACATGCCCCTCCCTAAGTTTTTCATGTTTATACTATTTCCCTTATATATGAAGGTTATATCTTTTGTGTCCTTTATAAAATTATAATAGTGCCCCTCCTTAAATAATGTAAAATTCGTTTTAAAAATTTTAAAAGTGTTCTATTATATTTTTTTTGTTCATTCTTTTACACCCTGGACTGGAAAGTCAATGGTAAGAATTGAATTAATTGAACATTTCTTTTTTATTATGGGATTTGTTTAGTTGATTGTTTTTCTCCATAATGGGATTTTTTGTTGAGTTGATTAATAGTGTTGAATTTGTTAATCATAAATTCAGTTGGGTTGTTGATTGTGGATTTCTAAGCTATATTAATGTAATTTTCACGATAATTGTAATATTAAATCTCAACAAATAGACCCTCAAAAAAATGTATAAATTTAATAGTATCTCGTTGTTTATTGTGGGGTTTTTTTTCCCCTTCTTTTCAATGATGTGAATAATATGTGCCCCCTTTGCCTTGAATTTTTAGCTCCGCCACTGCATGTGGGCACCTGGGATGCATGTCTATGCTTCCTATATTACCATGGTCACATTTGAGTGGTGTTTATCATCATCATCTCTTCTTATTCACCTTCACTCTGTCTTTGTTTATAACTTGATTTGAAGGGAGAGGGTGTGGCGTGTTTGACAGGTGGACACATTCGTACGCATAAAAACAAAAACAAAGGACAACTATAGAATCTACAAAAGAGAGAACACATACACATATAGGAAACTATAGAATCTAGAAAAGATGAAGGCACATTTAAGAACTAGGGTGGTTATAACCGACCTCGTCTCAGCTAGCTGAAACTGTCTCGTTGCCAAACTCTATCTTTGTTTATAACTTGATTTGCAGGGAGAGGGTGTGGCGTGTTTGACAGGTGGACACATTCGTACGCATCATGTCGGTGTCAAACACAGACACAAAATCCATTTTGGAGTGTCCATTCTTCCTAGGTGGTTCTCATCCTCTATCCAATAAAATGGAAATGGGTTTCCAAGTTTTTTTTTGTATATCATCTACCATAATGGTAGTTGTCTTCTTTTTCCTGTAGTCATGCTTTATTTGGAGGTCAAAAGTTTTTCACGCCCGGACTGAAGGTCTTCCATCTTTGATAGAGAAATGTTGTCATACATATATTTGACAATGTAGCGTTATTCATCTAGCTTCAGATACTTTCCTCCAATGCAAAGTAAGTTTGTCAGCCCACCAGCATCAGTCCAACATCCTCATTGGATCGATTGTAACGATGTTGCAACATCGTTGATAGGTGGCGTCATCACTTATGTCAAGTTGCGGCCTCTTTGTGCAGAACAATTTCTCCATCCACATAATGAGACATCAGTATGGATGAATTCTATGCCAGGCAATCCTCATCTTCTTTCTGGTTCTTAAACCCTGGAAAGAACGAATTATTTCCTTGTTCATTTGATTCTCCTGCACTCGCCTTTGAATTCCATTGTGTTCTTAATACCCTGTAATACACTATTGTACGAATGGAAAGCGATCTGAAAGATCAGTATTCTCCAGTGCCAATTTCCCGAATTTACATTTCAAATTGACTTGCTTCGGCTCAGTTTTAAGGCAATAGCGGACCAGGGCGATGTCTTTTCCACAGTCGTAATTGGATGTCTAAATTGTTGAGCACCTCCCTCTTTTAGTTCTTTGAATTCAACAGTTTAAACTTAAGATAGAAAACAAAGCTTGGGGATCAGAACACCCTAGTTTGAGGGAAGTTCACTTTCTCTGAAGGAGCCACAAACCCCTACAGTGCACATATTTGCAAGCCAAGCAATTCATTCCCTCAACCTATTCTGCCATTGTTTTGAAAAACAGGCAAGGGGTCATATATCACCATCAAACTGTAGGCTACATGATTTTTATTTTATTTTTTAATTTTCTAATGGCAGCTTATCTTGGTGTTTTTTAGTTCATCTGTACAATGGTTTAAAAGCTGGGGCTGTGAGGCCACCCAAAAAAAAAGTGGAAGTATAGTTTTGTTCCGGGTTAGATCAGCATGGGGTAATGATCGTTTCTTATGGTAAACAAATGATACGTTTGGTTCAGCAAAAGAGTTATTTGTGCCTGTGTTGTTCACACTAACTACTTACGTCCTCTATAGCTTTTTATGTTCTGTGGATCTGGCACTTGCAGGTCGAGCTGAGGCACTACTCATTGCTGCTTACGGCAAAGGCATGAAGATCAGCACCAATTCATCATCCATCTCAGAAGAATTGATGTCTTAAAACAGGCAAATTGGCCACAACCCACTCCTTTCTTTTGTCACATCCTTCAGTTGTTGCTTCTTTTCTTCTCTGCAAATGCTACAAAATGAAGAGCAACATGAATAGCGACAAAAAGTAGTTGATGGTTTGGTATTGTATAATTCTCACATTAGACTAACTGCGTTAGATATTTCACTAGTTTTAGTTTTTAGCTTTTTATCTTTTTTGCCATTGTCATTTTTTTTCTTCTTTTTGGGATTGCTTCATGGAGATTAGCTGACTGATAGTATTATTGATACTTCTTGTGGGATTTAAACTTCCCAATTGTGATCCTTCTTTGTAACCTAGTATGTGTAATTGTTAGATGAATATCTAAATTCTGATGGAAATTTGAGGTTCTCTTGGAAACATATGGTTGTTACTGTAATTTATTTATTCAAGTCATGGAGTGATATAACATAATATTTATTGCAGTTCATTTGGTGAGGTATCAAACAATATATGTATATGGGGGGTGTCTTTCATTCCAGTAGAAATTGTAATTTAATTTTTTCCCCCACCCATCATTTCTATGTGAGGCTTGTTCTCTCTTTAACTCAGCACTTTATAAAAAGGCTTTTTTAAGTTTTCTTTGACACACTACTTTTAAATTAACTTATTGGCTTAAAATAAGTTGATAAATAAATTGTTACTTACAGAAGTTAATTTATTTAGTAATCTCTTATTTAACTTATTAGCTTTTTAACTCTTCTATGCATAAATAGGGGTAAGCATGGTCCGGATTAGACTGGATTGGGGTAAAATCAAGACCAATCCGTTATCTACGGTTCCTGAAAAATTGGAACCAATCCAATCCGTTTAAATCATGGAACCAATCCAAACCAATCCATTTAAATACGGATTGGATCGGTTTAGGACCACGGATTCACATAATTAAATAACAAAAATATATATATATATATATATAACACTTTAATTTCATAAAAATATAAACATAGCGCTATATTAGTTCCATAATAGCAACATGTTTTTCTATAATAACGACATACTGTTCTAGAATTTAAACAACCATAAGAAAACTGGTTTCACCATAAGTATTTAAACCATTACAAATTAAAATTAAAAACTAACAAACAAAAGTAATAAAAGAAGATATTATACGGTTTTAGGTTTGAGTTTAGATTTTATATAAAATAAGAGAAGATACTATGGGAGAGGATGTATTATAAAAATATATACTATTTGTATGCGGTCCGGATCGGTTCCAATCCGGAACCGTGGGGTTCAATCCAGAACCAATCCGTATACTACGGATTTTTAATTCTTCAATCCGGAACCGAACAGCGGATTTAAAAAACCAATCCAAACCTATCGGATCGGATTGGACTGGATCGAATTACTGATTTTACGAATTCTTTACTCAGCCCTAATACAAGTAACAGGGTCTGTGTCTTCTGTGGAAGTAACTCCAGCTATAGAACAGTCCTCAAGTGAGGTACTGTTAGTTTTGTTTTGCTGAACAAACTGTTAGATTGGCTCTTCTTTTGATTCACAACATATTTTTTTCTTCCCTCTATTTTCTTCTTTCTGAGTTTTGGCTTTTGGTTTTGGCTGTCCAAGATATTAGTTACCTTTGTAAATGTTTTGATTTTGTATGTGTAAATAAGGTATCTAGGCAAGTAGTGAAAGGTACCCATGAAGTAGCAAAGGCAGCCTCTAGAAGGGGCTGACATACTTTCTCAATGTTTTGTAACATTCTTTTGCATATATTTCTATATTATTGCTCTTTATCTTTTCTCCAAAACAAATAAATAAATAAAATACTTATTAAATCACATATACCTTCTTAACTATGTGTTGCCTCGCTATTGGCTATTATTCCCAGCCAACAACAATGCAACCCCACACAGGCTATCCAACTAGTATGTATAAATAGAGCTTATCATTACTAGTCATCATCTTAGCCCAATCATGAGCAGGTTTAATTACAGATCTAAGGAGTTTCGAGAAATTTATAGAAGCATCGCACTTTAACAAAAATAACAGCTTGCACTGCTTCTGCTGATTAGGTTTATTTATTTATTTATTTTTGGGTGTTTTCTTTAGGTGCCACATCCCGTCTTACAATTCATGCCAACATTTGTGGACTACAAAAGATTTGACATATCATTCATAGAAATGGGCAAAACATGGAACAATTAAGCACACAATACACAGCAACATAAACCCTAGCTCAATATTACATGGCTTCATTGTGGACAATAGATGCAGAGGACATGAAGACCCGCACAATACAACATACCATTCGTATCTAATTCTATACAACATGTAAAACACACAGCTTATAACAGAACCCCAAAGAGGAAGAAAATACAACTAAGAGATCAAAATTGAACCTAGATGGCGCTAAAATTAATGGGCATAACTCATTGCTGGCCATCATCCTCAGCTTCAGTGGAGAGCAACCAGGAGAGGTAATCAGGACCCTGATTCATAATAGAATCCGATTCACTTGGAGGGCAAACCCTCTTCCGTGTGAGAGTTTCTATAGTTGGACACTTCCTTTTCTGCCCACCCCTTGGTATTGATCGGAACTGTTCATCAGACTCTTCAAAGTCCCCCTGAACCCAAAGCAAATAATGAAATCAGTTCACTACACCACCCTACCTGGAGAAGGGAAAAGAAAAACCCAAATGGTGCACAAAGCTTACATAGGTATAAACGTGGCAACCAGATTTCTCATGCTTATCTCTCACATGTTTGAATGTGAATCTCATACCACAACCGGTAATGCTACAAGCAAAACGCCTGAGTTCAAGATGCACAGCTTTCTCATGTTGATGGAGATTTGATCTCTGACAAAAGTACATATTAAGTAAAAAATATTAAAACTAATACAATATTAAATGAGCTAATTAATTAAATGATATTAGATTAAAAGGGTAATGCATCATTTGTCCAGCATTCTACAAAATTTATTGCTTTGCAGAATAAAAAATTGCTTTACAACCTCACCAAACAGCTAGATAAATTATATATGAAATTATCAAAAGGCTAGCTGCAACTTACAGTTGAAAATGTGTGTTGGCAACCCTTAAAATTGCAGTTAATTCTCTCAGATGAACACCCTGCTTCGTGGGTCCGGAGGTGCCTTTTGATGTTCTTCTTCAGTTGTTTGGTCCCACATACCTCACAGGTAATATGTCGGTGGCAAGACTGGAGATGGGCCTTGAGGCATTGCAAATTAGTAAAATTTTTCATACAGCCTGGTTCTGAACAAAATGTCTCCACTGTAACCAACTCAACTGCAATTGTGGAGGGTTTTATCAGGGGGGCTTTCCAAATTGCAAATTCATTATAGAAGAATGGAGAGCTTATTTGTTCCACTAATCATCCACTTAAATAGAAGAATAATAACAAAAAAGATGAAAATTCAAAAGAAAGCAACTTGCCATGAGAAGCTTCATGCTTCCGCAGTTTTGATGCATATTTAAATTCCTTCCCACACCCAATTTCTTGGCAGATGTACTGCTTCGGACCATTATCGCCATTGGAAGAAGATGATTCCTCCTCATGAAATTCCTTGACATGCCTCTTCATATTACCTTGAAAAGCAAACCTGCTGTTGCAATTCTCAACAGGGCACTCAAAAAGTTTCCCTTGATGCTGAAGAAGGTGTCGCGTCAAGTGGTCTTTCCTTCTGTAGCTGGAATTGCAATCATCCAGTGGACAAGTAAATGGCCTCTGCAATACAATATATAGTCTTTGTTAAGTACCTAAAAGCTCAAATTTCATAGATTTCATGAACTCAATTACAATACACAAATGAAGAAGCCGTCAAACCTTAAAATGGAACAGTGCGTGATTGAGGCTTACTTGATGGAGCTTCTCAGGAGGTCCCCCTGCCTGGTACTAATCCATTCAAGGAAGAGACTGCTGCCTCTCGCATTTTGGAGTTCTTTATTTGGGATCCAATGCTTCACACAACAACATCAATGGGTTTTGTCATATTATTTCAATCATTTAAAACTTTTAGCCCTGCACAATTATTTATTTTGAACAGATGCCAAGTTGTGATTAGGGAAGAAAAAAAGTCAGAAACATAAGCTTTGTACATTCAACCAACCAAAGCACATGCTAAAGCTTCATCATCCATAAGGATGTAGAAAAACATAATTATATTCCCGGACAAAAATAGGTATAACATGTATACTAGATCTGATCTGAACAATTTAACTAGTCATACATGTTTGCAAATGTATATCTACTTATATATTCATACTTGCACAAAATTTAGTAATTTATGGATCAACATTTAAAAGGCACTTGGTGAACAATTGAAATTCAAAAAATTCTTCCCTTTGAAAGGAATAAGGCCAGCTTCTACCATAGCACTGTCGCATATTTCTTGGCGTACATCTAGTACAAATAAAAATATTATAAACAGTCACATTGCAACTATAACAGAAAATTATTGATATAACAAATTAGCGTGTTAACTGGGCAACCAAAAAATCATTTTGACTATTCAACAACGAGTGGATTGTTAGATATTACTCAAATGGCCAAGAAAGTAACAGCACATTCCAGAATTAAACATCAAGAAGATCTCCCACAATAAGGAACAAGAAACAATATACCCAACCCAACAAAGTTAGGAAAGAAAAAACTGAATCTCAAATCATTAACTACAAGCTATAAAGGTGGGCCGTTTACCAACCATGGAGCAAGAAAGAGATATCAAGGCATGCTATTAATGCATATACAAACATGTGAAACCAACAACAATAATTATGAATACCTCGATTGAATGGCTTAGCATATGTTGCCTCAAATGTGCAGGTTTTTGAAAACTTGTGCCACATTGTTCACACGTATTATTTGACTTCACTTCCTTCTTTTCTCCATTTCCATCAACACCATCATTGTCTTCAATTTTATCCTAAATGAAGCCCAGGAAATGCAAATAACGAAATCAATTAACAAATATGAGATCAAAAATTATCAACTCACATCAAATCAAATTGAATCAGCCGGACAAAAAAGGGAGAAAAATAAATAAATTTGGGTCATTAAAGTAGTGGGTCATTAGATCATTGACACTTGATTGGATTTGGACAAAATAAAAAACATGGATCGGTTGATGATCAACCACATAAACTGAACTGAAAATGTAATTTTTTTTATTATCCATGATACAAGAATTGAAGAATAACATGTATAGACATGTCCATGTATAAGCAACAAACCTGGTGGTGAGAGAGGACATGAGAGGTGATGAGAGACTTCTTGGAGCGACAGATACCACAATACTTGCAGTAGTATCGCCTTATATCTCTGAATATTGGTACTTCTCTCTCTCTTCCTCCTTTCTCCATTTTTGGAGGAAGCAGCCTCTCTGTACACATACCCAATACTCAGGAGAAGAAGAAAAAAACAACATAGCCACCAACACTTTTCATGGAAACAATTTAACATAAAACAATAACATCCTAAAGCAAATAACAATTTAGACTAAATCATCAATGTTGAGATCCTAAAGCCACTAACAAATCACAAACGAGGGTCCAATCCCAAGGGAACACAAGGCACAACAGAAGACAAATTATTCAAGCACATGATAACTGTCAAAAGCATGGTGAAAAACTAAAGCCAACATAATTCCAAATGTTCAACAGCAAGGACAAGCAGTAATAAGCTAAACTAAGTCTCATATGGATGAAGTAAGCAAAAGATTTTATCTTTTCTGAATTATTGGTCCTCTTGCTTAACAGAACAACAAGATAAATTCTAAATTCTTACTTACAAACGAACCAATGCTTTTGAAAAAACCCAAAAAATAACAATATCAGCTGTTTAGGGTTTAGGGTTAGGATTTAGGCTGTTGATGTGAATAAAATTTGGAAATCAAAATATGATTTTTTTTTTAAAATTTTTTTTTCAACACAGATCAGGCAAACAAAAAATTTTGTAAATCTGAGAATATAAACAACTTCCAATCATCATTAAAAAAAACTGCACCGATTTTTTTTTTTTTAAAAAAAAAACATATGACAAAATCAACTTCATAGTACCTTGAATGCGACACCGGATTGACAGGACGATGCAACGGTTGGATGAGCCTGAGGGAAGATGAAGAACGTAGAGAGAGAGAGAGAGAGAGAGATCTGATGCTTCTATAACCCAGAGAGGGGGGCAGAGGAGAGAGATTAGTAGAAAGCGAGTCGAGTTTGAGGCGCCGTTTGAAATGATCTCCAATGAGGAAGGGTGGCTTCTTTGCTCAGATAGGGTTTTCAGAATTGATTTAGTGTGGAGGGCTGCACAAAAGTTACTATACACACTACATGTGGAAAAATTATTAGTTGGTTTAGTGGCATCACATAGCCATGTCCCCTCACTAATCACATATTTTTATATTTTTTTATATTTCTTAATCATTCGGTACAAATTGTAAATTTTAACATCTACTGATGAGAACACACCTAAAATATGATTGTTCAACAATGTTAAAGGGTCACAATTTTTGTGGCCACAATGGCTCAAAATTGTCAAAACGACGTCATTTTGACAATTTTGAGCCATTATAATCACAAAAATTATAACCCTCAAACATTTTCATAATTGTTCCTTAGGACCAACGAATAATTTCTCACAATGGTCGGATGGGTAAAAAAATCATAAATAAATTACAATCACCTCACTTAAAATTTGATAAACATATTAATTTTATAAATTTAATATAATTACACTAACCTTTATTTTAGTACGTGGACACATAAATAAACAAAAATTTATCCACATATTATTAGAAATAATATAATAATATTATTTTTTTCATTTATATGATTCACAAATTATTGATAAAAAAGTCTCAGATATAAAAAATAAATAAATAAATATTAATATAATTATGTCAAAATATAAAACTAATTGTAATTTTTTAAATTTTTTTAAAAAAAATGGGTGTAATTTACTCAAAAATCAAACAAGGGCCCACACACACACCAAAAAAAAATTAAAAAAAAACCTAATGTCAAATTTAAAAACTATTTGAAAAAATTAAAAAATAAAAACTGATATTTGAATAAATCTAAAACAAGATCAACATTCAACACTCGCATCCATAAAACCTAAGAAGAAAAAATTTATAAATAAGAAGTGGGATGAGAGATTCTGACCTTGTTTGGTTTGTATTTGAGAAATATATTTTGAGATAAAAAGTACGAAAATTTATTTGGTTTGATTTTTTTTCAAAAGATGTTTTGAAAAATTATTTTGAGAGAAAGTTTTGGAAAAAGTGATTGATTTGATATATATGAGAGAGAGATTTGTTTGGAAAATTTGTAAACCAAACAAGTCTTGGAAAAAAAATTTGGAAAAATTTGTTTTGTTTGATTACTTTTAAAAACTTATTTGTAGAGAATTTTTCTCAAAATTTTTACAATTTAGTTAAAAGTTAGCTTTTTAATTTTTTTTTATCACATCATCTCTTTATTTTTTTACACGTTTTTTAAAAAAAGTTTTCAAAAGTTAAAAAATTAATTTTTAACCTATTTCCTAAAATAGGCCGAAATTGGGATGGGTGTCTTGGAGTGGTTGTTGTGTGGAAGGCACATTAGCCACTGTTGTGCGGCTCATAAGGCTCATTTTGGGACTTATTTTAATAATTTGAATAGTTTATTTTTAAAATATATCGAATAAAACATATTTGTGAAATATTAAATTCATTGAATATCGATATTGCATTTGTATTTTAAAAAATAATAATAAATATAATTTAAAATATAAAACTAAATATAAATATAATTTGATAAAAAGACTTTCGATATCTGATCAATTTAATATTTTATTCATTATATTTTAAAAAGTGAACGATTCAAATTATTAAAATGAATCTCGAAATAAGTTAATGGACTGCACAATTACTGGTTTTCTAGAGAGCCATATGGTCTTGCTTAGAAGAAAGCATGGATAAGATGTATCAGGATCCTCTAGAATGAAACCCTAAAGTGATCTCCTAAAGTGAAAGAATCCAACGACTGAAAATAAAACTAACCAAAACAATATCGTTTTGGTTAATAATTTGAAAAATAAAAAATAAAAAAAAAATTAGCTTTAATTCAAAATTCCTTCTATATACTCGCAGGTATAGCAAAAGCAGAAGGCCGGAGTGCAACAGAGAGAGAGAGAGAGAAAAAAAAAAAAAGAGAGAGAGAGAAGAGAGGCGGGAGTGCCGCCGTCTAGCTGTCGCCCCGCCGTTGCTGCCGTCCAACCGTCGCCGCCGTTCTGCCTCCGCCGAGCCCTTGCTCCAGCCGATTGAAGAAAAAATATAGGTATTTATAGTAATCTTCTAAACAAAATACAATAGCTTGTTTGGACCCTCATCTTCTATTACAATAGCTTGTTTTTCATGTACTACATGTGGATATTTTTCATTTAAAGAACCCTCCCACTGAAGAACAATATATATGTTTGTTCATTGAAGAATATGCATTGCATTCTAAACAAAATACTTAGGAAGTTCACTGTTACGCCTTTTTTTAATTATTATTTTTTTTATTTTACAGTGAGATACCTAATTTTATATTTTGTTTGTGAACAATGCACAATGTTGTAATGTTGTTTCTGAATTCAGAGATTCCTTCTTTCTTTTTTTATTATTATTATTTTTATTTATGGTGAGATACCTAATTTTTTATTTTGTTAATGTTGTTGCCACTTGGGTTTTGGTTGTTGTTAATTTATGTTTTTGTTTGCTTTTTTTTATTTTTTTATTTTGTTTGTTTTTATTGTTTAATTTTGATTTTGTATGTTCACATGTTGATTACAAGAAAATTAAGAGATTTGGGTTAAATCTGGATCATTGAAAACATAATTTACTATTGAAGGGATTTGTTCCCCTTTGTTTCCCTTTGTTTATATAATCTAATATGAGTGAATTCTTGTTTATTCAGTTTTTTATTTTGTTAATGTTGTTGCCACTTGGGTTTTGGTTGTTGTTAATTTATGTTTTTGTTTGCTTTTTTTTATTTTTTTATTTTGTTTGTTTTTGTTGTTTAATTTTGATTTTGTATGTTCACATGTTGATTATAAGAAAATTAAGAGATTTGGGTTAAATTTGGATCATTGAAAACATAATTTACTATTAAAGGAATTTGTTCCCCTTTGTTTCCCTTTGTTTATATAATCTAATATGAGTCAATTCTTGTTTATTCAGTTTATATTATTTTGCAAACATAATTTACCGTTTTTATGTTAATATTGAGCACTTTTTTATTTTTTAAGTGACTTGGCATATTGATATGGAACCTAACAATGTTGAGAATGACGGGGGTGATTGTGATGGAAGCCTAGAGTTCACATGACATTTGATACAGAACAAGAAGCATATGATTTCTATAATGCTTATGGAGGAAGGCTAGGCTTTAGGATTAGAAGGGGTTATGTAAACAAGAGCAAGGAGGGGCAAATCACTTCAAGGCTATTTGTTTGTAATAAGGAGGGGTTTCGGGTTATCGACAAGCGAGATCCATTAACAAAAAATCCTAGGCAGGAAGTGAGGACTGGTTGTCAAGCCTGACTTATCATTAAGTATGATAAGAATATTCAGAAATTTTGTGTTGGTGATTTTGTTGAACAACATAATCATATCTTTGTACCAGCAAAATATACGCATATGTTACCATCCCAAAAGAAGATATTTGCATCACAAGCAACCGAAATAGATTTAGCCAAAAAATTTAAAATCCGTCTTAATGCTGCATTTGAGCTCATGAGCAATGAAGCTGATGGAAGGGAGTTGCTTGGGTTCACAAAACTGGACCAAAAAAATTATTTGAGAATAAAGAGGCGAAAGAGTTTAGCATATGGGGAGGCAGGTAGCATTTTGCAATATTTTCGTGAGAAAAGATTGGAGAATCCATCTTTTTTTTACTTGGCCCAATTAAATAGCGAAAAGCATATTACAAATATATTTTGGGTTGATGCTCAGATGATCATGGATTATGGGCAATTTGGTGATGTGACTTTCGACACTACTTACAAGTTAAATAGTGCACATAGACCATTTGCGTCTTTCGTTGGATTTAACCATCATAGGGAAACTATTATATTTGGCGCAGCGTTGATGTGTGATGAGACTGCCGATTCTTTTATATGGCTTTTTAGAAGATTCTTGGAGGCAATGTCAAGTAAGGCTCCGAAAATAATTTTTACGGATCAGGATGTTGCAATGGCTAAGGCCATACCTATTGTCATGCCTAACACAAAATGCCACCTTTGCACTGGGCATTTGATGCAAAATGCATTAAGGCATGCAAATTCTATCTTCAAGGATAAGGGGGTGAAGAGTGTTTTATCCAAATTTATGTACGACATTGAAGATGAGGAAGAGTTTACGTTAAAATGAGAGGAAATGCTTGACAAATATGAAGTGTGAGATAATCATTGATTGAAGTTAACATATGGGATCAAGGAAAAATAGGGTTGGCTATATATTAGAAATGCATAGGGTGCGGGCATGAGTAGCGCCCAACTTAGTGAATCCGTTAATGCATTCTTGAAGGATTTCCATTCAGTCTGATCATAACTTAATGCAATTTTTCATGCATTTTGATCAGGTTCTTTGTGAGAAGAGGTACAAGTCGAATATGCTCTATGCCAAAAGTTGCCAAGGGTGAATATTAAAGTGAAGATTATGGAGCAAGCTACAGATGTTTACACAAATAAAATTTATGAAGAATTTCAAGATGAGTATGTCAAGTCCCTTGAAGTAAACATTGAAGAAATTGAACATGATGGTGAGAGTACCGTTTATACGGTTCGTGATAGTGATGGTGTAAAGGTGAGGAAGGTGAGAATAGAGTGTGATGGTTTACTCACTTGCAATTGTAGAAAGTTTGAAATGAAGAGCATTTTGTATAGTCATTGTTTGAAGATCCTTAGAGACACCCTCAAATTCAAAGAGATTCCTTCCCAATATATTCTGAAGAGATGGATTAAAAAAGCAAGAGCAGAAAATGTGAAAGATAGGTGGGGCATGGTATTAAGGTTGATGTAAGATTGCATCAAACTTCACGCTATAGATCATTGTTGGCAATTTTCAGAGCAATATCATGTAGAGCTTCCGAAAATGAGGAAATATATAACTTGACGGTAGAGAAAGCAGATAAATTAATCACAAACATTGAAAGCATGTTAAGCGCAAATTCAATATGCCTTTTTTAGATACTATTGAACAAGAAATCCCTCCCAACACATGCCCCGAAAGCTTTGAAGTGGATGGTGTAGCGGATACAAATGTAGTTCAAGCAAAAGGACTCAAGAGAAGAGAGTGCACTAGCAAGGGACGAAGGCAGACAAAAGGTGGTTTGGAGCTTGCGTTGGCAAAGAAAAATAAAACAAGTTCACATAACACTACAATAAAAAACATTTTTGGCGACGTTTTTTAGCAACCAAACTGAAATTCGTCACCAATTTTATATAATCAGTGACAATATAATTGTTGGTCGCCAAAAATTACATTATTGGCAACAAGTTAAGATTTTTTGTCGCCAAAAGGTTTGGTGCCAACTTAATTTTTTAGGCGGGAGCGCCAAAAATATTTTCGCAACCAAATTAACATATAGCGACGAAAATTTTGGTCGCCGATTGTAAAGTTTTGGCGACAGAAATGAAATAGTCGCGGAAAAGATGAACGGTACTTATGGCGATCGAAGGATTTTTGTCGTTAATAAATTAGAAAACGAAGCTACGTCGTTTTGCATTTTTCAATTTTTTTTTTCAAAGACTGGACCGATCCTTTTACTAAATAAACAAATGAGCTCTAACCATTGTTCATCTAATTCTCTTTCAATCCACAATCTCAAGCGGCGCACAGCAAAACAGATGTATGTCTCCCTCTCCCTCTTCCTCTTTTTCGTTTTCATCTCGCTCTCTCTCGCCACCGATTGATTTCCACCGACGGCATTCACTTCACTCTCTCTCTAATATTTTGAAGATATATATATATATGAGTATATGATAAATATATGACAGATTGTAGTCCTAAAATCTGTCTTCAACGATTTATATATATATATTAAAATCTGTCTTTTAAATATATGAGTAAAGATAGATTTTAGGATTGATAAATATATTTTGGGACTGCAATTCTACATTGAATATATGATAAATAAAAGACTACAATGTATATATATATATGAGTAGAGACAGATTATGTTTGTGTTTTTGTTTTTATGTGTTTTGTTTGTTAAGCGATTAATGAAATTTAATGAAATTGCTTGTTAATCGGTTAATGAAATTTGTGTGTAATTTTCTAAACAGAGTCTTTTTGTTTTCCTTTTTATTTTATCTTCAAATCATCCCATCCAAATAGGTAGGCCGCTGTTTAAATTTTTCCCTCCTTCATTGGAATATGTTGTTCTTTTAAATTTTTAACTAAATGCACTTTTAGTCATAAATTTTGATTCCTGGAATTATTCACAATCAATAGAATTTCTAGTTTGGGATTTGTTATCACTAGTGATTTGGAAATATTTAAGAATTCTTTCTTTGGTGCTAGTGTTGTGTGCTAATCTACTGATGTATGCTCTGGTCTCATCACTGCTGATGTCCGATTGGTTGTTGCTCAGTCTGTGGTGCTGCACTGTATAATGTTGATATATGATGCTGCTGTTGGAGTCTCGGTGTCTTTGTTGTTCTGTCTATTTGCCTTGTGGATGTCATGGTCTGATCAGTTTTGCACTGGTATGATTGATTTGGCTTAGGTTTAGTGGCATGTAACAAATGCCTGGTTAGGTGTAGAGGGTCACTAGTCTTTGACTCTACTTGCCCATTTGAGCTTTTTAATGGATCATCATTATATGCTCAGGTGTTGTGTTTGGTCTCACCAATTAGGTTTCTGTTTTTGAATGGTTGGTTGTTGGTTTGTTTGATGTTTGTATTGGTTGTTGGTTTGTTTGATGTTTGCTATCTGGCTCGATGCTTGATGTTGCTGTTGTTTTGTGGTTAAGGAATGTGTCTAAGGGCTACTAATAGATTTGGTGTAAGGTCTGATTCTGTATGGGCTGTTGTCTAATGTTTTGAATATATATTACTTTCATAATTTTGAATTTCTAATAAATAAATAAAATTAAAAATTTAACCATTGAATCAGATTTTATGATTAATAAGATGGTGATAACATAGTTTCTTCTTCCTTTTTCATTATGTGTAAAAAAATGAAGACAGGACATGAGTATCCTTATATGTTATTTGACATTCATTTCATGCCCACTCTCCATTAATTTCATGTATAGTACGATTTTAATTTAAACTTTAATTTACAATTCAAATGTTATAGGTTATTGGCTAATGCAAAGAGATAAAAAAGCTACAATCATTCGTTGGGGGCAATTACTACATCAAGTAAGCTTTGACAATATTTTAGGGCATTTTTAATTTATTTATAGAATTTTGGCACTTTTTTTTTATTAAATTTGTGGCTGTTAGAAGCTTCACATTTTTTACCTAATGTTTTGAGCATTCGTAATATGACAAACACTTAGATGACTCAATGAACTATTTGACATGTAAACAAAATAAGACCAAATGCGATGATTAGGGATGGCTGTTGTGTTTGGTTTCAAAATCTCAATTTCATGTCTAACTCAACAAAGAAATACGTCAAATAGCTAAAATAGATGAATATGCTTTTCCAAGAATAACTAAACTAATATGTAACAATTTCAAGACCACAATTTATATAGCAATTATAATCTATATATCAATTGCATCGCTTACTATATGATTTTTTTTTCACCCTTTACTCTAAATTGCATATTTTACTTGAATAGTAATTCTTGTTTATCACTTACTATTGTGATGTATCATTTGGTCATGAAAGGGATGTGAAACCATAATCTTGCGGGTCACGAAAAAATATGGAACCATAATCTTATAAATTCTCTAATTCAAAGGAATTTCACATAACCATGGCTTTGTAGGTGACCAAATATGGACAAGAGTTAGATGTTACTTAAGAATAGGATGAGTTCCTAGTATCGAGATGGGGTGAAGGTTTTTGTTCAATTTGCAATGATGAATGTAGGGCCAAATGATAAGATTCGTTGCCCTTGTATGGACTGTTTGAATTGTGAACGACATACTAGTAAAATTGTGGAGTATCATTTAGTTGTGAAAGGGATGTCCCCTTCTTATAAGACTTGGGTGCATCACGGGGAATCTGTTCCCATGAATCAATCTCATGCATTGAATGATGACAACCACAATGACTTTGGAAGTGTTGGGGATAGAATGGAAGCAAAGACAGGCGAAGATCAAGATGAAAGCCTAAATTTGTTAGAAGATGTTTACATGGGGACTACCATAAATGATGATGAAAATTAAGAGGATGAGGAAGACGATGACAATGAGAACGACAATGACAATGATGTGGCTAACAATGTTGAAAAAGAGGGTGTGCCCAACTTTAACAAATTGTTGAATGATGCTCAAAGAGAGTTGTACCCTGGATGTCGTAAGTTTTCTCTTTTATCATTTGTTGTTAAGATGTTTCATGTGAAGGTGTTGAACAAGTGGAGCAATAAGTCTTTCAACATGTTGTTGGGGATATTAAAGGACCTTCTACCGATGAGTGATCAAGTGATTCCATGGACCCTTTATGAAGCCAAAAAATTCTTAGGTGACTTAGACTTAGGATATGTGTCGATTCATGCATGCAAGTATGATTGTGCACTTTTCTGGAAAGAGAATGCAAATTTAGAGAATTGTCCGATTTGTCAAGAGTCTAGATACAAATTGAATGATGGAAAAGGTAAAAAAATTCCTCACAAGACCTTAAGATACTTCCTGTTGACATCAAGGTTGCAGAGATTATATATGTCGAGAAAAACAGAATAGATATGAGATGGCACAAAGAGAAACGAGTAGATGATGGGATATTGAGACACCCGGCTAATAGTGAGGCATGGAAGGATTTTGATAGGCAACATCCTTTGTTTTCCCAAGAGAGTCGAAATCTGAGGTTAGGGTTGGCCACTGATGGTTTCAATCCTTTTGGAAACATGAGCAACTCGTACAGTATGTGGCCTATGATTGTTATGCCTTACAACTTGCCTCCTTGGAAATGTATGAAACAATCATTTAGTATGTTGTCATTGCTTATCCTTAGACCACAAGCACCAGGGAGAGATATTGATGTTTACATGCGACCATTAATTGATGAGTTGAAGGAGTTGTGGGAAGATGGTGTGCTTACTTATGATGCCTCAATTGAATTAAGTTTTCAAATGCATGCAGCTGTTATGTAGACAATTAATGACTTTCCTGCATATGGCAACTTGTCAGGATAGAGTACGAAAGGTTATTTGGCTTGTCCCACCGTAACAAAAATGCTTCCTCACAACGGTTGAGAGGTAAGATAGGGTACACAGACGCTCGTCGTTACCTGCCTAATGACCACCCTTGGCGGAGGAGTCGACTTTATGATGGTAAGACTGAGTTCGTGTCAAGACTTTTAGAGTAAAAAATTAGAAGGAAAAATGTAAAACACGAGACTTAAAAGGCCCGTTCGGGGGCCGAAATTTCGAAATGACCACCAAAACCACCGAAACTTGGCACGGACAGCCTTTTCAAGCCTAAATAGACTTGTAGGAACAAACGGGACCTCTATTGGATCTCCGGTTAGAAAATTAGAAGGAAAATTGTAAAACACAAGACTTAAAAGGCCCGTTCGGGGGCCGAAATTGTGAAATGGCTACCAAAACCATCGAAACTTGGCACAGACAGCTTGTTCAAGCCTAAATAGACTTATACGAACAAACGGGACCTCGATTGGATCTCCAGTTAGAAAATTAGAAGGAAAATTGTAAAACACAAAACTTAAAATGCCCATTCGGGGGCTGAAATTGCGAAATGACCACCAAAACTTGGCACAGACAGCTTTTTCAAGCCTAAATAGACTTGTAGGAACAAACGGGACCTCGATTGGATCTCCAGTTAGAAAATTAGAAGAAAAATTGTAAAACACAAGACTTAAAAGGCTCGTTCAGGGGCCGAAATTGCCAAATGACCACCGAAACCCCCAAAACTTGGCACAGACAGCTTGTTCAAGCCTAAAAAGACTTGTAGGAACAAACGGGACTTCGATTGGATCTCCAGTTAGAAAATTAAAAGGAAAATTGTAAAATACAAGACTTAAAAGGCCCGTTCGGGGGCCGAAATTGTAAAATGACTACTGAAACCACCGAAACTTGGCACGGGCAGCTTGTTTAAGCCTAAATAGACTTGTATGAGCAAACTTGTATGAGCAAACAGCACCCGATTGGACTTCCCGTTACAAAATTAAAATCAAAATTGTGAAATTCATATCAAGGTTTTTTTTTTTTTTTTTGTCAATCTAATATTGTTTTTTCTTTTTTCATGTGACAAATTGGCAATGGTGGAAAACAGTTCGGGCTGCATCAAAAGATTTGATTTTGTGTTTAATAGTTTGTAAGTACTTTGGTATACATGTTTTAGATTGTTAGAAAATTGTAATTATGTTTATTGGGATTTTTCATAGCTATTAATTTTGAATTATTATGAATGTATTGCACAGGTGTATTATTATTTACATTACATTTGTGCATATATTGTGCACAGGAAAACAGGTGTTTTGGATTATTTTGAACAGGAAAATTATTAAAATCAAAATTTGTGTAGTGAAATTTTAGTGACAGGTGGTATTTTGGTAGTTGTTAATATATTTGGCGACAACATATTATTTTTGTCACTAAAAGTTAGTGGTTATTTCAAGAACTTTTAGCAACCAAAACTTACTCGTCGCTAAAAACGTGATTTTTAGCGACCAAATTAATTTTGTCGTTAAATAGTACTTTTGACGACGCATTTATTTGTCGCTAAAACTACATAGCCTATCCAAAATTTAACCTTTTAGCGACAAATTGTAATTTTATAGCGACAAAATATATGATTTTTGGCGACCAATTTTGCTTGTCGCTAAATGTCTACATACGGTGACAATTTTTGATTTCGTCGCCAATACTTTTAGTGACAGGCCTTTGGCGACCAATTGTATACTTGTCGCCGATTCTTTTGGCGACGAAATTTATACTTTTGGCAACCAATTTTTGGGTCGCCAAATGTGTTTTTTGTTTTAGTGTCAGCCGCCTCCACCAATACCATCACAACCACAAGGTGGTGGTCAAGTAAGGTCACAACAATCTAATACCACCATCCAATTGTCATTGCTATAACCACCCCACCGATGACGCTACTACCGTCGCCGCTACGATTCACACCATCACTTTCACAACTATTAATATTATCATGATTTACATAAATTTTTAATTTATTTGTTACTAACTTGTTAGTAAAACAAATAAATAATAAAAATTTATTTCATTTCATGAATTTAATAGGTATAACCTAACATGAGAATGAGATTTATCATTATATTCGGTTGTCATTCAATGTTGACAACCCAACAATAGAATGGGAATAGACATTCCATTTCATTCAAACTTGTATTTTATTCTTACTCTCATTCTGTTCCCATGTTATTCCATTTAATCGTACCAAATATGCTCTTTGTGTGTTCAACACGGGCTATGATTATGAAGTGTTGGAACAATCTTCAGTGTAAATAAAAAACTGAAAAAAAAAATTCAAACAAAATAAAATAAACTTACAGAAATTATTTTGTTGAACCGAATCAATAATTAAAGACCAAGTCGAGTGTGTGACACTCTGTTCTTAAGGCAGATTCGCCCCGCTACGGTGCTTACGGTTGAGTGGCGTCTATCTCCCAGAATACAATGATCTTCACAAATTGTAGTAGCACTCCAAACAATTTGTTCGGCGAACCAAACCTTGTGTTCTAAACTCTCTTTTATTTTTCCTTAAACTAGAATGAAGATTAAAATGCAAAATAAAATCTGGACAGCATAAAGGAACAAATTCTCACTGATTTTTGGATCAAAAAGACTGCTGAAAATGATTGTATTTATAGGCAACCAATTTGATCCGAACAGGTACCACAATTAAGTGAAAAGGTGCACACCAAACTTTAAACAGTGCACTCACTACTTGAATAGTGGTTTTGTCCGTTAGTGGAAAACATTTGTCCGTTAGAGCAACTGTTTCAATTTTATTACATAAACTATTTTGAATATATATATATTAAACAAATTGAATAGTTTAATAAATAAATGAAAAGGTACAAACTTTAGGAAATCACTTAGGAACCTAAAATTTGAATTTAAAATTAAATTAAATTCCCACAATAATTTTTGTTGAAAAAATTCAAATGAATTTTATCTAAAAAATTAATGTTAGACCCGAAAACGACGTCAACTTTCCATTCACTCAAAAATGGTTTTGACATTCCGTCTTCACCGTGTGACTTGCCACACGACAAGGAACAAGTCACCTCTTCGGACCCACCCCAAAAAAAGTTTGGGGCCCACTTAATTTTGGGCTAAAAAATATGCCTATATAAAACTATTTTTCCAACAATCCCCCACATTAATAGAATTTGACGGAGAGAAAATGCAACAACATGACCTAATAACAGAGAGTACAGAAATTGGTAATATTCTGCAAAGGATAGGTAACTTTTGGCTTTGAACCTTCCCTTGTGAGACACTATCGGATTTACTAGCTAAACAGTGAACATGATGTCTTGAACTGTTCAACCGTTTGTGTAAACCAAGACAATAGAACTCACACAGTATATTCCCAGACACAGTTTAGTTATCACTATTGTGTTCATTTTGGCCCTGAACAACCTGGTTTTTTCATGAGTGCTCTAAAGACTTATAGCCCTTCACAAATCTTATAGAACCGGCCCAGTTTACACTCACATAGGTGATTCTTATGAAGAGTATCCTGCCATACTCCACTAGGTTTACCTAGATATAAGAATCATTAAAAGTATTACTTAACCTAAATCGCTGCAGACATCACTTATTTCATCATAGAAATGGGTAGGAGTTGGACTCCACAGTGGTCCTTCTGAGTCAATCACAACTCGGTTGTCCCTTTGAACCTAGATCTTGGGATCTCCAGTCAACTAGGTTGGGTTGCCGTTGTGGTAACTCTTATTTAATAGGCTTTAGTCACATTCCCCTCGATGAATTCTCAACTAACTCTCTTGCTAACCCTTTGGTTAGTGGATCCGCTATGTTGTCTTTAGACTTAACATATTCTATGGAAATAATTCCATTAGAGAGTTTGTCTTACAGTGTTATGTCGACGATGAATGTGTCGTGACTTACCGTTATACATACGACTCTATGCTCTACCAATTGCTGATTGACTATCACAATGTATGCATATAGCAAGCACCGGTTTTGGCCAAATTGGAATATCTTCAAAGAAGTGGCGAAGCCATTCAGCCTCTTCCCTTGCTTTGTCTAAGGTTATGAATTCTGATTCCATAGTAGACCTAGCAATGCAAGTCTATTTGGAAGATTTTCAAGATACAGCCGCCCCACCAAGAGTAAAGACATATCCACTAGTGGACTTTGAGTCTCTTGTATCCGATATCCAATTTGCATCACAGTATTCTTCAAGTACTGCTGGATATCTAGTATAATTAAGCCCAATGTTACGAGTAAATCGGAGATATCTAAGAACCCCTATAATTACTTTCCAGTGTTCTACTCCCGAATTACTCGTATGCCTACTTATTTTACTTACTGCATAAACTATATTTAGGCGAGTGCAGTTCATCAAGTACATTAAGTTTCTAATAATTTGGGCATACTCTAATTGAGAAATACTTTCCTGTACATTTTTAGAAAGATACAAATTAACATCTACAGGAGTTCTAGCAAGATGATCATCATCTTTGCTGAATTTGTCAAGTATTTTCTCAATGTAATGAGATTGTGACAAAGCATATCCTTCTGATGTTTTGGTAATTTTTTTAGCATGACTGTGACAGGTATATTCATGTCAAAATGTTTATTCAACATTTTCTTGGTAGTTTTAATCATGTCATTATTACTACCTATGATGAGTATATCATCTACATAAAGACATACAATGACATAACATTTGTCTATGTTCTTAATGTAAACGCATTTGTCACACTCATTAATTTTAAATCCATTTGACATCATTGCATTGTCAAATTTCTCATGCCATTGCTTTGGTACTTGTTTTAAACCATATAATGATTTAACCAATTTATACACTTTCTTTTCTTTTCCTGGAACAGAAAAACCTTCTGGTTATTCCATGTAAATTTCTTCATTTAACTCACCATTTAAGAAAGCAGTTTTCAGATCCATTTGATGAATTTCAAGATTGTATAGAGATGCAATGACAATTAGCATTCTAATGGATGTTATTCTAGTAACCGGTGAGTATGTGCCAAAGTAATCTGGAACTTCTTTTTGTCTAAAACCTTTGACTACAAGTCTTGCCTTGTATTTGTCTATTGATCCATCCGTTTTCAATTTTCTTTTGAAAATCCACTTGTACCCAAGAGGTTTACAACCTGGTGGCAAGTCCACTAATTCTCAAGTGTGATTTTGCAAGATGGATTCAACTTCACTGTTGACAGCTTCTTTCCATAAAGGAGCTTCAGGACTGGACATAGCCTCTTTAAAAGTTAAAGGCTCATTTTCTAACAAAAATGTTAAAAAATCTGGACCAAAAGATTTTGAGGTTCTAACACGTTTACTACGCCTAAGTTCCTCTTCCTCATTTTGATCTAACTCTTGGAATTGATCATGTTCTTGATCATTACTAGTAATAGCATCAAAAGATCTTTTATTAGTACTAGTCTCTTGTCTTTGGAAATACATGTTCAAAAAATGATGCATTCTGAGACTCAATAATAGTATTTATATGCATTTCGGATGTTCTATTTATGAATCAAAAACCGATATGCACTACTATTCTTAGATAACCAATGAAAATGCAATCAATGGTCTTCTATCTTAGTCTTTTTAGGATTAGGAATAGCCACTTTAGCCAAATACCCCCACACTTTTAAGTATTGTAGGATGGTACTCTACCATGCCACATTTCATAAGGTGTTTGATTCACTTTCTTTCGGGGTACTTTATTTAAAATATAATTAGCAGAAAGTATTGCTTCCCCCCACAAGTTCTGAGGTAATCCAGAACTAATTAACATGGCATTCATCATTTCTTTTAAAGTCCTATTTTTCCTTTCAGCAATTCCATTTTGCTAAGGTGAGTAAGGAGCGGTGGTTTGATGAATTATTCCATATTTTTTACAAAACTCACCAAAAGGTGATTCATATTCACCACCTCTATCACTTCTAAGTTTCTTGATTTTCTTACCAAGTTGATTTTCAACTTCATTCTTATATTGAATGAAAGTTTCCAAAGCTTCATCTTTGGTTCGAATTAAATAAACATAACTATATCTAGTATAGTCATCTATAAAAGTAATAAAATACTTTTTCCCACATCTAGTTTGAATTGATTTAAAATCACAAATGTCACTATGAATTAATTCATGTGGTTCTGTACTTCTTTCAATTGAATGAAAATGAGTTTTAGATAATTTTGCCTCAACACAAATTTCACATTTATTATTTGAATCAATATCAAATTTAGGTAAACATTCCATATTAATTAATCTACGTAAAGATCCATAATTAACATGTCCTAGTCTATCATGCCATAAATTTGAAGACTCAAGCAAATAAGAAGAATATGTATTTTTATTAATGACTGAGGGTACAACAGTCATTACATTTATCTTGAAAATGCCATCAGACATGTAACATTTTCCTACATAAATCCCGTTTTTAGTAAGTACAAACTTGTCACTTTCAAAAACTAGCCTAAACCCATTCTTACTCAACAATGATCCGGAAACTAAATTCTTGCGAATTTCCGGTACATGCAGCACATTGTTGAGAGTAAGTTCCTTTCCTGATGTCATTTTCAAAATAATCTTTCCTTGTCCTTCAACTTTAGAAGTTGAGGAGTTGCCCATAAAAAGTTGTTCACCATTGTCCACTATAAAATAAGATGTGAATATCTTTTTGTCGGCACAGATATGGCGAGTTGCACCAGTGTCCACCCACCATTCTTTAGGATTTCCGACAAGATTTGCCTCGGAAATAACTGCAGAAAGATTGATGACATCTACACCATCAAAAATTTTATCCATTTCGGTCATTTTTGCTTTAGCAACCTTCTTACTTGATCTTCCTTTGCCTTTACGTTTGTAACGGCAACTTTGGCCCGATGTCCCTCTTTGTTACAAATGTAACACATGTCATTAAACTTGTACTTCTTAGTTTCCTCTCCTTTAGATAGCATTCTTTTATGCCATCTTTTAAAAACAGTTCCTAAGAACTTCTCTGGTTTTCCACCATGATTCACTGGCACAGTCCCAACATAAGAAGAAGTTGGCGTAATGGCAATTACCATACTAGTACTGGTTTAAACATAAGTTTGACCAGTTTTAGTAGCCATAAATTCTAAATTATAAAATAAAATTAGAATTAGAATTTTATACTACACAGAAAATTAAACCATAAACACAGAATTTTAAATTCTATAAAAATAAAAGAAACAAGAATTGTATCTTTTATTTCCAATTAATTTGAAAATAAAATAAAATTTTTATTTAAACAAATTAAACCAAAACTACATAAACAAATTCTGTTAAAATAAAAGAAACAAAACAAAATGTAACTTTTATTTTCAATTAATTTGGAAATAAAATAAAATAAAAATTTTATTTAACCAAATTAATTCCACACAGAAAACTAATCTAAATTCATAGAATTAAATTCTGTAAAAATAAAAGAAACAAGAATGTAACTTTTAATTTTCAATTAAGTTGGAAATAAAATAAAATTTTATTTAACCAAAATAATTCCACACAGAAAATTGAATTCTGTAAAATAAAAGAAATAAGAATATAACTTTTATTTCCAATTAATTTGAAAATAAAAATTTTATTTAAACAAATTAACTCCACACAAAAAATTAAATTCTATAAAAATAAATGAAACAAGAATATAACTTTTATTTTTCAATTAATTTGGAAATAAAATAAATTTTAATTTAACCAAATTAATTTCACACATAAACTTAAATCTCTTGTAACACTCCAATAATTAAAATGCTGAAACAGTATTTTAATTAATGAAAACTCAGAAAATAGTTTCTAAAAACCAAAATTAATTTTCTGACAAAATTCCACAAAAATATATTCTAAATTGTTAATAACACCAGTATCGTACTACTAGTTGTCAAAGAAAATAGACAGTATATTACTACTATCTGTCAAATAGCATATAATCACTATTTGTTTTTCCAACCAGAATATTATTTTGTAAATCCACAGAAAATAATTTTCTTAGAAAAGAAAACAAACGAAAAATTCTGTAAACAGAATAATTCGAATCTGTCTTAAGATTGTTGGAACAATCTTCTGTGTAAATAAAAAACTGAAAAAAAAAATTCAAACAAAATAAAATAAACTTACAGAAATTATTTTGTTGAACATATTTAAAAGATCAAGTCGAGTGTGTGACACTCTGTACTTTATACAGATTCGCCCCGCTTCGATACTTACGGATAAATATCATCTATCTCCCATAATACAATGATCTTCACAAATTGTAGTAGCACTCCAAACAATTTGTTCGGCGAACCAAACCTTGTGTTCTAAACTCTCTTTTATTTTTCCTTAAACTAGAATGAAGATTAAAATGCAAAATAAAATCTGGACAGCACAAAGGAACAAATTCTCACTGATTTTCGGATCAAAAGGACTACTGAAAATGATTGTATTTATAGGCAACCAATTTGATCCGAACAAGTACCATAATTAAGTGAAAAGGTGCACACCAAACTTTAACAGTGCACTCACTATTTGAATAGTGGTTTTGTCCGTTAGTGTAAAACATTTGTCCGTTAAAGCAACTGTTTCAATTTTATTACATAAACTATTTTGAATATATATATATATACATATTAAACCATTTGAATATATATATATATATATTAAACAAATTGAATAGTTTAATAAATAAATAAAAATGTACAAACTTTGGGAAATTACTTAAGAACATAAAATTTGAATTTAGAATTAAATTAAATTTCCACAATTACAAATTTTAAGAAACCACTAGGAAACCAAAATTTGAATTTAGAATTAAATTAAATTCCCATAATAATTTTTATTGACAAAATTCAAATGAATTTTATCTAAAAAATTAATGTTAGACCCGAAAACGACGTCAACTTTCCATTCACTCAAAAATGGTTTTGACGTTCCGTCTTCACCGTGTGATTTGCCACGCGATAAAGAACATGTCACCTCTTCGGACTCATCCCAAAAAACGTTTGGGGCCCACTTAATTTTGGGCTATAAAATATACCTATATAAAACTATTTTTCCAACATAAAGTTGGGAGAGAAATATTTTTTTAATAATTAATTATTAAGATAAAATAAATTACATTAACATGCTATTTGTCTTACCTCATCATATTGCTCATCAGGCCACAAATTGAGTTGTTAATACATATGTCAAACTCAACTCATTTTAAATTTATTTAAGCTAAATTCATTTGTTAAAAACAAGAGTTTGAATATTTTTTTTAAGAACAATGATACATCTCGTAATTTTGAAATTTTAATTGAATTCTTAATATATCACAGACAAAAAAAAAAAGAAAAAAAAGGGTCAAAACACCACATTAATAGGTGATGCCCACCCCCTAGAGCTCTTGTTTTAGAGTTTTCAAATATTTTTATTTTTTAAAATATTTCTTTTATCAAGTCGAACAAATATTATTTGTTTCCGGTTTCATTTCATCATTTTGTTTCAAGACTTGAATTTATTGATCTAATAAAAGTTATATACATATATATATATATATATATAGGGCCATTCGCACAATCCGCTAAAATCGCACCGATCTGTATCAATCCGTACCGCTCTAACCGCTAACCGCGGTTTAAACTTTAAAATTTATAATCCGCTAACCGAACCGCTCCGCTCTAATTAATACATATATATTTTTTAACCTCTAATGAAATATCAATGTAAAAATGAGTGTGGGAGAGATTTAAGACATGAAATTTATTACAAATTAGTAGTTATATATATGAAACATGTTATGTAAAATTACTTTGTGTTATATATCTAAAAAATGTAATACAAATTAGTATTATATATTGAGAGGGAAATTTATGATCTGGAATTGGGCCGAGGTAACGGCCGAGCAGGCTGAGAGCCCAATGGCGCATGGGCCGAGATGATCAACTATCCGCCCGTAGATTGGCTGCCAGAACTTGGGCCGGGCAGAGTTTGGACTGAGTGTGTGCCACCCCGGGCCGTACAGAAACTGCTCGGCAAGGCAGTGCCCGGTCGGACCAGGATGTTCGGTCCGAGGATGGTCGAAGCCAGACAGGCCGAGTGACCAGCGCCCGGAAAGGCGTAGTCAGCCGAGGTAGTTGTTTGACCGGCAGGAAGGCCGACCTTAGGAGGAGCCTCGGGCTAGGCCCTGCCGAGATGTCGCCTAGCCCGGTCCTCCTTGTTAGCCATTATAGTGCTGGGGTATGAACCACGGCACGGCACAATAACGGATAAAGCAGCTCGGCTGCCGAGCTCCAGCTGTGATGAAAGGCAGTTGAGATTAGGTGATGATTGACATGGTTTATGCTGACAGATGGGATAGCGGAGCCACGTGTCAGGAGATGACTGGGAGTGGATATGGGGCGCAGAGGGTATATAAGCATGTCTGCGCCCCCCATACGCGGACAGAGGAACATTTGGTGAGACATACACTAAACACAATTCTCTCCCTTCTCTCTATCCATCCTAAGGTGTGTGCTAACGTTAACCGTCGGAGGGTTCTTTCCGGCCACACATCCCGCCGGGTAGCTCACGTTACTTGGCTCGCAGGTGAGTCGGAGCACCGACGGGACTCGAGAAGAAGCGAGTAGCGGGCTGCCGGAATAATTTGCTTCCGCGTACAATTGGCGCCGTCTGTGGGAAGTTTTCAGACAAAACCTTGTCTTCCAGGTTCATCTGATCGCCGTCCATGGCGAACAACGACGAGTTCCCGTTGTCCGCCATCGATGGAGCCACCCCGGAGTATACCCGAAGGAGAGAGGGACCACCTGCCGTCCATCCAATGGCTGAGTTGGGGACGCCCACTGGAGGACAGTCAGGAGACGCGCGGGATAAGCGCGGAAGGAGTCATGGGCATTCACGGAGTCCAGACGGTCACCGGCGGAGAGACTCACACGCCAGGCGACTGGAAAGCAAGTTAAGGGACCAAGACGCTGTCATCAGGCGGATGGCGGCGGAGATGGAGGATCTTAAACGGCATGTCAAAGGGAAAGGTGTAGCTGGAGTGGGAGTCCACAGTGAGCGCACCCCATCCCGTCGTTCAGGCGGTCAGAGTCAGCGACGTACTCAGTCCATATCCATTACCAGAAGTTACCAGGCTGGTGATTCCGACGCGGGTGCAGAGAAGTCTAGCGCGCAAGACAGCACCTACAAACCCTCACGTCCGGAGACGACATCGAGGTACTCTTATTCTGCTCAGTCAGAGGATTTGCGGGCAGTCCTCAGGGAGCGGGCACGCCGGCGAGAAGCCCAGAGAATACCGGCGTTCCAGCGGTTATCCTACGGGGTTCACGCCAGCGAGGAGGTCGGAATGCCTCCACCCCACCAAGCAGTGCCACTCTTTGAAGATACAGACTTGGCCAGGCTGAGCGCCACCCCCTTCTCCCTGGAAATAGAAACAACACCGCTCCCAGCAGGCTTCCACCAGCCTAAGTTCACACTTTACGACGGAAAAACCGATCCTTACATGCATGTGAGCCACTTCCGACAGGTCATGGCCGGACATAGGCGCAACGACGGACTTATGTGTCTAATTTTCCCGTCAAGTTTAGGCGAGCTGGGCTTAAAGTGGTTCGAGAGGTTGCCGGAAGGGAGCATACAAAGGTGGCATCAGTTGGCCGAGGCGTTTGTTACGCACTTCAAAACCAACACAAAAACCCCAAAGGAAGTCGATCACTTGCTAAGTGTCAAGATGGAGCCGTGCGACACACTGAAGGCGTACAACTCAAGGTACTGGGAAACCTTCAACGAAATCTTGGACTTCCCGGTCAACCTTGCAATCACACAGTACAAGCGAGGTCTCCCGGTCGGACATAGACTGCAGGACTCGCTTACCATGCACCAGCCGACCTCCATGGGCCAACTCATGCAGCGCATCAATGAACACATCCGAGTAGAGGATGACGCGTCAGCTTCTGCCGTGAAGGCTACTCCGGTAGCAACAGACAAGAAGACAGCAGGCAAAGTACACGCAGTTGGGCAAGAGCCCAGCCGCTCAAGTGACCGAGCAAAGGAATCAGACCGAGGTTCAAACCGCAAAAACCGGGGTAGAGGACGTCGGAATGACCGGGATGACTACCCCCGAGATGACGTAGCGGACGCAAACCGAAGGTTGAAGGCTAGGACTGGCATAACCACAGTCTTTAAGATTCCAATCTACCGCATACTTAGTGAAATCCGAGACGAGGAGTATGTCCGGTTTCCTGCTAAGTTGGGCGATGGACAAAAGGGCTACAATCCCCGGTATCGTTGTACGTTTCACCGGGAGAGGGGCCACCGGACTGAGGATTGTTTGCCTTTGAGGCAACACTTGGAAGAACTGGTTGCGGCCGGGCATCTGGACCTTTACATTGATGGCGGCGTGAAACCAAATCAGGCTCCGGTCGATCCATGACCGAGATGCACCACCACAAGGAGTTATTAATGTCATCCACGGCATCGTGGAACCGGAGCGTGTTTGCGAACTCCGGGGCATGATAAAAAAGGCAGAGCATATGAGGGAGTTTTGTCGGTACAGCCTGCCATCAAAGGGGGAAGACAGAAGAAAAAGAAGTGATTAGTTTCACCTCAAGGGACCTAGAACGTATCCAGAAGCCGCACAACGATGCCCTGGTGGTCACGCTACGCGTCAAGGAATTTGATGTTAAACAGATTTTGATCGATCAGGGAAGCTCGGTCGAAATCATGTATTATGATGCGTTCAAGCAGCTTAAACTACGGGAGACAGACTTGGCTCCGGCAACTTCGCCACTGGTCGGGTTCAACTCACAACCAGAGTGGCCTTTGGGAAAGATTATCCTGCCTGTCAAAGCGGGATCAGTGGTCAAACAAGTTGAATTCTGGGTGCTACAAGTGCCTTCGACGTACAACCTTATCCTTGGAAGAGGATGGTTGCACGCCATGCAAGCTGTAGCATCGACTTATCACCAAGTAATGAGATTCCCCTCGGCTATGGGGGCAATCGAGGAGATTTGGGGCGATCAGGTCATGTCCAAGCAGTGCTTCGTGGCGGTCAACGGAAGCCGGACTGCCAAAGGATTCGTTCAAATGATTGAAGGACCGGAGGACCAGGGTGTCTTGGATGATGTGGGCACCAATGCCGAGGATAAGGCTGTTGAGGAATTGGTTGAGGTGCGAATTGATACCGAGCAGCCGGACAAATTCTTCTTGCTCGGTTCAAGTCTCACGGCCACAGAGAGGACCGAGATGATTGAGTTTTTGATGGCGAATATCGAAGTCTTTGCATGGTCGCCTTACGACATGCCTGGCCTTGACCCAAGTTTTATCTGCCATCACCTCAATGTTTTCCCTGGAGCAAAGCCAGTCATCCAGAGAACAAGGAGATCGGCGTTGCATCACGCCGAGGTAGTTGCTGAGGAGGTAAAGAGCCTGCTTGAGGCACGAGCAATTCAGGAAGTGCACTATCCTCGGTGGATTTCCAACACAGTAGTGGTGCCTAAGAAGAATGGGAAGTGGCGAGTTTGTGTCGATTATAAGACAGTCAACCGCGCTTGTCCCAAAGATAGCTTTCCTTTGCCGCGCATTGACCAGCTAGTGGACTTGACGGCTGGACATAATAGGCTCAGTTTCTTGGATGCCTACCGCGGCTACCATCAGATCGCCATGCACGGGCCTGACTGCGAGATCACCTCTTTCACGACTCCAAGGGGACTCTTCTGCTACCGAGTCATGCCTTTTGGTTTGAAGAACGCCGGGGCAACCTTTCAGAGGATGGTGACTAAAATGTTTGCTCCTTTGCTTGGCCGGACAATGGAGGCTTACGGACTCGCTTACCATGCACCAGCCGACCTCCATGGGCCAACTCATGCAGCGCATCAATGAACACATCCGAGTAGAGGATGACGCGTCAGCTTCTGCCGTGAAGGCTACTCCGGTAGCAACAGACAAGAAGACAGCAGGCAAAGTGCACGCAGTTGGGCAAGAGCCCAGCCGCTCAAGTGACCGAGCAGAGGAATCAGACCGAAGTTCAAACCGTAAAAATCGGGGTAGAGGACGTCGGAATGACCGGGATGACTACCCCCGAGATGACGTAGCGGACGCAAACCGAAGGTTGAAGGCTAGGACTGGCATAACCACGGTCTTTAAGATTCCAATCTACCGCATACTTAGTGAAATCCGAGACGAGGAGTATGTCTGGTTTCCTGCTAAGTTGGGCGATGGACAGAAGGGCTATAATCCGCGGTATCGTTGCACGTTCCACCGGGAGAGAGGCCACCGGACTGAGGATTGTTTGCCTTTGAGGCAACACTTAGAAGAGCTGGTTGCGGCCGGGCATCTAGACCTTTACATTGATGGCGGCGTGAAGCCGAATCAGGCTCCGGTCGATCCCAGGGGACAGGATGACCGAGACGCACCACCACAAGGAGTTATTAATGTCATCCACGGCATCGTGGAACTGGAGCGTGTTTGCGAACTCCGGGGCATGATAAAAAAGGCAGAGCATATGAGGGAAGTTTTGTCGGTACAGCCTGCCATCAAAAGGGGGAAGACTGAAGAAAAAGACGTGATTAGTTTCACCTCAAGGGATCTAGAGCGTATCCAGACGCCACACA